>JARBWK010000013.1:20797293-20959442 GCA_030556195.1 Anolis apletophallus
AAACCCTGATTGGCACTGCCAGATACTCTTGAGTTTGCCATGTGGTTGGCTCATGGGGATGGAGAAGAACCAAAGCCTGGAAAAACTCCTTTTTAACACCAGGAGTTCTCCAGTCAGGATTTGAAGAGTGAATGTTCAAAAGTGCCATACACAATTGGGAATTTTGGAAGTAAGTTTTTATCCAAGTTCTAAGATTGACTGTGTCTACCATCCTGGAAGGAAATGTAAGGTGTACACCAGAGGTAGGACGTATGAGGTTCTCCAGATGTTGTCAACTTACAACTTTCATCAGCACTAGCCAATGTTGAAAGACTGGGATTTGCAGTCAGATGTAATTTGGAAGGCAGTGTAATCTCATAATGGTATTGATGTGTGTATATATCTATATAAATAAAATGTAATATTAGTCTGTGAAATGAACATAACTCAAAAACCACTGGACGAATTGACACCAAATTTGGACACAATACATGTATCAGGCCAAAGATTGACCATCAGTCATAAAAACACTGAAAAACAGAGAGGAAGAGACTTTAAAAGCCCCAAAATATAAAATAAACATACATTACAACTCATGTGCAAACCCACATATATAAATGTAAACACACACACTCGCATACAAATATATACACACACATACACAAAACACATATACACAGACTGGGTCATAGCAACGCATGGCAGGGGGTGGAATACACACACACACACACACATACACACAAATGTAATGCGCAAAACCATACATATATATACTAGGCATGGTTTAGAACCAAAAAATAGGAAATCGGAAATCTAATGGGGGATTCTTTTGATTAGTAAAAGAAAGACTTACAAAAAAATTTCCCAAAATTTCTAAAATGTAACTTAATTACTAACGAAATTCGTTAGTAGTTCGTATGCCAGCGCATGCGCATTCCAGATGGTTTTGGCCTACAACTCCCAGAAATCCTAACAGCTGGTAAATTGGCTGGGATTTCTGGGAGTTGTAGGCCAAAACTTGAATAAATCACACTGAATTCTAGATGGGACTCTCCAAATAGGAAGGAGGGAGGGAGGGGGGTATTCTATTCTTGGAAGCAGCAAAAAAAAGGAGGAGCCCCCCTCGCTCCTCGCTGCCTCTCTCTCACCCCGATCCTGAGGAGCGAGGGCCCAAGTTTGCCCAGGCTGAGAGGAAAAGGAAGAGGCCTGAGGCTGTGAAGAATGGTGTGAGTAGAAGTCCAAAACACCTGGAGAGCTGAAGTTGGCCCGTGCGATGGGGCAAGACAGAGCAACGGGGAAGAGAAGGGAGGGGGAGAAGCATCTGAGAGAGTGCAGAGAGAGAAAGGAGGAGAAGCGTGTGTGTGTGTGAAGTTGGCCCCTGCGGTGGGGCAAGACAGAGCAACGGGGAAGAGAAGGGAGGGGGGAGAAGCATCTGAGAGAGTGCAGAGAGAGAAAGGAGGAGAAGCGTGTGTGTGTGTGTGAAGTTGGCCCCTGCGGTGGGGCAAGACAGAGCAACGGGGAAGAGAAGGGAGGGGGGAGAAGCATCTGAGAGAGTGCAGAGAGAAAAGAGGAGAAGTGTGTGTGTGTGTGTGTGAAGTTGGCCCCTACGGTGGGGCAAGACAGAGCAACGGGGAAGAGAAGGGAGGGGGGGAAGCATCTGAGAGAGTGCAGAGAGAAAAGGAGGAGAAGCGTGTGTGTGTGTGTGAAGTTGGCCCCTGCGGTGGGGCAAGACAGAGCAACGGGGAAGAGAAGGGAGGGGGGAGAAGCTTTCCAGAATGCCTAGCAGCAGCGTCACTTCCAGTTCCCCATAGAAATGCGGGAAAAAGAAGAAGATGAATGAAGGCGGGAAGGAAATGAGGGGGAGAAGACAGGGAGAAGTGAGTAGTACAATAATTAAGAATTTATTACGATCATAACGCAAATTGTTGGCCTCAAGGACTGTAAAAGAAAGTCTACTTCCTGGTTAGCTGCCGTGATGCATATAAACTAGAAAGTCCCATTACATACGAATCACTTACGATTTCTTTTAATTTTCATAACTTTTTTCTCATGCCTAATATATACACAAAACACACATATATTAACCTAGAGAGTTAATGGCCCTGGAATGGTAAGAGGCTATTCTCAAGCTCGGGAGAATTGACCTCTTACTCATTTCCCTCTAGAGGCTGGATCTGGTTGTTAGTCAGGCCAGTCTCGGTGTTCGCCCGAAAATTGATGGAGGTTGAATTATTGATTCCTGACACCCCCTGAGTTTAGTTGAGGGGATTTAAATAGGTAACAATAAATGTTGCCCAATTTTGACCCAAATTGCATTGTCTGTGTTTTATTGTCTTTGGCTCGTTATTCGGGATATGGGTGGGCAAACACATATACACACACATATATATACACACAAAGAACATATACACAGACTGGGTCACAGCAACGCATGGCAGGGGATGGAATACACACACACATATACACACACATACACACACATGTAATGTTTTTTTATGGGATTAACATACCTCAAAAATCACGGGGCGAATTGACACAAAATTTGGACACAATACACCTATCAGGCCAATGGGTGACAATCACTCATAAGAACACTGAAAAACACAGCAGAAAAGACATAAAAAACAAAATAAACAACCATCACAACACATTAGCAAAACCATACATATATACACAAAACACACATATATACACATATACACAAATATATATATATATATATATATATATATATATATATATATATACACAAAGAACATATACACAGACTGGGTCACAGCAATGCATGGCAGGGGATGGCCAGTGTGTGTGTGTGTGTGTGTGTGTGATATATTACATTATTGAACCTGTAGACTGTTATAAGGTCTGCCAAGGTAAAGGAGATGGTTTTCCATTGGCTGCTCAAAACTGGTGTAGTGATGATGACAAGGCAATTGTGCCTCCAAAGGGGGAAAAAGGAGCCAGCATTGCTTTGGATGTGTTCCTCTTTCCTTGGCCTTAAGTGCCTGACAATAAAACTTTCCAGCACAGTGCACACACACACACACACACACAACAAATCGCAGCCTCAGCTGGTCTTGCCCATGCTGTGTCACATGCTCAGAGAGAGATGTCACATTGAATTAACGTCTCTTTCCAGCAGCCTGGATGTCGCTGGCATTCCTCAACTCAGCAGCTGAAGCAGAGGACTGTGTGTGTGTGTGTGTGTATGTGTATGTGTTTTGCCAAGCCCTCTCCAGAGATGAAAACAACATGGATCTGGAATGAGAGGAGAAGCCCATGTGGTTCCTTCAACCCAAAGGACATTGTGCTACTGCTACCTACAGGGCTGGCTGTCCTTCCTCATCATGATTGATCTGCATACTCATTTGCATGCTGCTTTCGGATTGGTAAGGATGATAGAGCGGATCATTGTTGGGCTGTAAGGGGTGGGGCTACGTCTAGGGCATCTGGGGGCAGTGTCAGCTTGGCCTTCCTGTGTCTGGATTGAATTGGATGAGACAGGAAGGCAAAAACATTTGCAGGAGATGAGGAGGAAATGCATTGAATTAAGACTATGTTGGATTGCACCCTCTTGAGGAGTAAGGGAGGATTTTTATTTCTTGTATGACTGACAGTGTCCATGTCAGTGGGAAGGCGAATCCAGAACATGTGGAAGTCTGAATTATAAATTTTCAAATTCTAGCCCTCCGGATGTGTTGGACTTCAACTCCCAGAAGCTTCAGCTGCCTTGGCCAATAATTAATAGTTCTAGAATATGAAGTCCAAAACACTCAGGTGAACAGAAATTGGGAAACGTTTCATTACAGGAACTATCCAAAGTGCTGAATCTTTTTCAATGCAGGCATGTGTGCCTTAATACAGTGTTTCCCAACCTTTTTTGAGCCACGGAACACTTTTTACATTTGCAAAATCCTGGGGCACACCACCAACCAAAATGACACAAAATGACACTCTAACACAGTAATACATATAGGTAGTATGTTTTTAAAATGTATTTATACACTCAGTGTGAAACCTGGGCCTGTTTCGATGAATACAACATAGATATCCTGGCAGGAATGGCAGAAAGACACAAACTTCCCACACAGAATGCCCATTACCACGAGAAAATGCTATAAGAGTTTGGTGGGCATTGACCTTGAGTTTTGGAGTTGTAGTTCACCTATATCCAGAGAGCACTGTGAACTGAAACAATGTTGGATCAGGACCAAACTTGGCATGAATACTCAATATGCCCAAATGTGAATACAGATGGAGATTGGGGGGGGGGGGGAGAGACCTTGACATTTGGGAGTTACAGTTTCTGGGATTAATAGTTAACACACAAACAAAGAGCATCCTGAACTCCACCAATTATGGAATGGAATCAAACTTCCCACACAGAACTCCCATAACCAAGAGAAAATGCTATAAGAGTTTGGGGGGCATTGACCTTGAGTTTTGGAGTTGTAGTTCACCTATATCCAGAGAGCACTGTGGACTCAAACAATGTTGGATCAGGACCAAACTTAGCATGAATACTCAATATGCCCAAATATGAACGCAGATGGAGTTCAGGGGAAACAGACCTTGCCATTTGGGAGTTGTAGTTGCTGGGATTTATAGCTCCCCTACAATCAAAGAGCATTCTGAACCCCACCAATGATAGAACTGGGCCAAATTTCCCACACAGAACCCCCAGGTGGCTCCCTTCCTGAATGGCTCTCTCCCTCTTCCACACCAGAAGGGAAGGCACTCACTCGGTCTTCCTTCCTTCTTTCCTGCAGTTCGAAAGAAGAAGCCGGTGGGCCTGCCTCGGACTGCGCTCCTCACTTCCGCTTCCTCTCCCCACCCTCCCTCGATTGGAGGCTGGCTGGGGAAACGGCCAAAGGAGGCGGTGCCCTGGCCCCTTCTTTGCCGCCGCCCCCCGGCCCTTCCTCCTCCTCCCCCAAGCAGCAGCAAGAGGAGTTTGGCAGGAGGGGAAAGAAAGGGGGGGGAGAGGATTTCCCACAGCATATCAGGGGATCGCTCACGGCACACTAGTATGCCATGGAACAGCGGTTGGGAAACACTGCCTTAATCTATATATATAAAGGAAGAGCCGTCATGTGAAGACTACCTGAAACAGAGAAACCTTACAACGCAGAAACACAAAACTTGCCAACAGAAATAGGCCTCAAGCAAGGTACATTTGTAGCAAAGAAACTTTCCCCCCCAAAACCTAAAAGGCCCCCAAAACAACGAGTAAAAATAAAACTACATTTCCCAGCATCCTCCGGGGCTGCCAAAGACTCTCCCAGCCTCTACATTCTGACAACATGATTGGCTGCCAATAAGGGTGGATTTGCATAACTGCTGTACTGGCCAGCCAACATGAACATTCCGACCCATAACAAAGTGTCAGATGACTGCCAGAGCCTCCTCCAACACTTTCAAATCAGAAGACCATGATGGAGATCAACACCATTCAAGGGGAGCTCTTCTTCCTTTCCCAAAAGATCTCCAGTGGCTTGGAATTCCACATTAATAAGAGGACCATCCAGCAACAATGGGGTTTGCCAAGGAGGGTGCTCCAGCCCATCTATATGCTGGCTCCAAGGGATGGAGGTCATCACCAAGTACCTTCTGATGCCCAGCGCTGGAAGAGCTCCATCAGATGGCCTGTCCATGAGGAAAGCCTCATCGGACATCGACCAATGGGTGCAAAAGACACAGAGCAGGAAATCTTGAATAGAGAGGAGCAGAAAGTAAGCTAGACTTGAAGATCTTGAGAAAGGTGGCTAAAAAGGATACGGAAAGGATTTTTAACAGTCCCCCAACAGACACTGGTCGCACCTGTGAAGATAGAGATCCCCTGACAGGACAAGCCCTCCCCAAGCTGATCCATCCTGGCCATGGTACAAGTCAAACCCGAAGGACTGCAGGCAAAGAGCTGAGGCACAAACATAAAACACCCAATTCACTAACAACAATTCCAACCCTTACATACTCAGACTTTCTCACATCTCCTAAATAGGGCACAGCAACGCGTGCCGGGTACAGCTAGTATACAAAACAGAGATTCATGGCTCCATTGACATGAAAGCCAGCACTTTCCGACATAATACGAATGCTCACAAGAACCTCTTTTGGGGTTTCCTTGTTTCAGAGGGGCTTGCCTTTGCCTTCCTCTGAGGCTGATAGAGTGTGACTTGCCCAAGGTTAGCCAATGGGTTTCCATGGCTGAGTGAGGGTTTGAACCCTGGTCTCCTGAATATTTTTCCAGTGCTCAAACCATCACATTATACTCTCCCAAGAACTTCAAAAATCGGGCATTAGCTGAAGTGGGAGGAATCAATATGATATAAACATATTACTTGGAGACTTGAGTCTCTTGTGTCTACAGTAGCATAAAAGAAAGAGGGGAGGTCAAATATTGATGCACAGATAGAAAATGCAGTTTTTTCCCCTTCAGTCTGGCTCTTCAGAGACTACGATTGTTCTTAAGGGCTGTCATCTCATGAGGCACCCCTTCAGGCAACTGACTCATGCCTCTGCACTCAATGTGCATATTGTCAACCATGCTGCAGAACCCACACTCAGAGTTACCCACAAGCATTCCAGTGTGGGTACATTGCTATTATGAAGCCCATGCTGAGCAACTGTTTGCACAGATGATCAGGTTTTAACGAAAATGAGATTTTAGGATTCGTGAAACAAACAATCAGTGGCGGTCCTACTGGTAGGCAAAGGACACCACTGCGTGGGGCGCCATCTGGGTAAAGGGCGCATTCCCCCGCCTGCCAGACAGTGTCCGGCCGATGTTCCGCTTTTGGGCCTTGTGCAATGTAAAATATGGCTCTGTCTGTGCTTGCTGTCTTCGCCAGTCTGCAGAATGCAGTGTTCTTCCCAACAGGGCTCCAGGACTCGGTATTACCTAACTACCGAGTAAGAGGGGAGGAAGAAGGTGTTTTTCCCCTCCTAATGAATGCTGCACATTACAAACACACACCCCCTTCTCACAGCGTCACGCAGCTAAAAATGTGTGTGCTGGTAAGGTAACGTCACACCCTCCCATCTGTCTCCCCGTGAGACCTGCCCGCCCCTCCTCTCCTTCCTTCTGCCCGCGAGGCAGGGCACGCTCATTTCGAGCCTTAGCCCTGCCCCCTCCATGAGGCGGGGGTTCCCTGGCAATGTGCGCCAGGCCTCTAGAGATTGGCAGCCGGGCGGCGCGGCGGCACTTTCAAGCCCACCTTCTCTTGCTCTGCTCTGCGGAAACGGAGCGGAGGAGAAGCCGCTTCCCAGCGGTGACCACCAGGAAGCCACCCAAGGCTGGGCGGAGGAAGCCTGCACCCAGCCAGGAGTGGGATGTAAGCACCGGGGCCTCATTCACTTAATGTTTTTTGGGTGGGGGCACAAAAATAATGTTCTCTTACCATTTAAAATTACCTTAGACTGCCCCTGCAAACAATAGTCTCAGTCCTATTATGTGGTAGTACAGCAACTACTTACATCACTACAAACATTCCTTCTCCAACGAGTGTAAATTCACCCTCCAACAAGTTGGAGGGTGGATCACTTTTGTCTCCTCCCCCCGGAGAAGAGATTGGTTGATTTTGCAGAAGATGCTGGAAGGGAGGTGGGGCTGGCATAGCGTGGTGCCAGCCCTTTCTCCCTCATTCTGCTGTAAGCCATCGTGGAAGGAGGCAGCTCGTGGCAGGAGGCCAAATTTCAGCAGACGAAGGTCGGTGTGGGGCCCTCCTGGGGGCGAGGGAACCATGTTGTGGGACATAGCATGGTTCCAGGACCTGGATTAGCTGCCTCGTGAGACTGCTCTTTATGGGCTACCCCACCCCCTTTTTTATTATTATTATTCAATTAATTAATTTGGGGTGGCTATGATGCATAATCGGCTGGATACTGGGCAGGGGGGCCCTGCATTAATTTCCCCATTGCACAGCCAGTTATGCCAGTGAATTAATATATATATATTTAAAAATAATAATAATAATAATAATAATATAAGAATAATAATAATAATAATGACAATAATAATGATAATAATAATTTTAAAAGATGTCCAAGAATCAAGCTCATATTAATTTCAGGTAGATTAATCAAAATTAATCTTACTTGGCCAGGGGCGAGGTGAGAGGTGCTGGGGGGCCCCGGGCAGGCCATGCTCGATATGCGAGCTCGCTTTCCTCCGACGGGGCCCATGCATACAGCTTTCCCTGGGCGCCCTGTTTGTTCCTGTGGGGAGGGGGGGTGAGCCCTCGCTCATTGCTCGACCCCCACGAGAGACGGCGGAGGCCGCTGTATTCGGCCCCCCGGTGGGCCTCGGCCTGACCTCCTGGCGGGCCCGATCCCGCGCTCGGGGCCGTCTTCCCGGCCGCCGCTTAGACGCGGCGGCCGTTAAAATGCTTAAGTGCGCATGCGCCTGCTTGTCGGCGCATGCGCCGATCGATCGCAATGGCGGCCCCCTATGGGGGCCGCCATTTGCTGTACGGCCCGCTGTGGCGACCGCCATGTTGTACGGCAACCGGAAGTGCTGCCGTCGAAACCGGAAGCGGCGGCCGCCATCTTAGCCTCATGGCGGCCTCTTATGGGGGCCGCCATTTTGTCATTCGACATCGGGCCGCCATTTTGTCCGGCGGCAGGAGGTTTTGAGCCACCATTTTGTTGTACGGTGGTAGGAGGCTGGCGGCCGCCATTTTGTCTGCATGGCGGCTCGCTATGGAGGCCGCCATCTTGGCCACATGGTGGCTTGCTGGTGGGGGCCGCCATTTTGGTTGGCGGCCATTTTAAAGGTTTATATAATTAAAAAATGAATAAAATAAAGGAAAATTGAATAGAATGTTATAAAAATAGACAAAAATACCTGAAATGAAAGTAATAAAATTATAGATGATATATACTGATATACAGCAATAACTAAAATACAATTTATAAAAAAAAAAAAAAAAAAGGAAAAAGATAAGATCATAATACTAATTTAAATATATATATATAATAAAATATATATATATATATATATATATATAAGAATAAAATAAAATAAAATAAAATAATAAGAATAAAAATATTATATATTTATATATAATGAAATAAGGAAAGATTGATGACTTTATATGTATAATGAATTATATGACAATGACTACAACTATTATTATAGGGACCATTTATATTTATATATTTTATTATACATATACAAGTTGGAGCGAGCTCCTGACTTTGAGGTTAGCGTGCTACTGACCTAAAAAAAAAAAAACTTGGGACGATATTGAGGCTTCTCCTTTGACGTTTTGGTCTCGATTTTACATTACAGATGGCGCCTAAGAAGAACGTCGGGGGGCCGAAAGGAAAAGGCCCGGCAAAGAAGACGGCGAAGAGGGCATTGTCCCCGCAGGCCTCCCCCGTTAGGGAGAGGGGGGTCACTGCAGCGGACTTGGACGCCCTCGCTCAGAGGGTTTGCCAGATCGAGGGAGAGATGGGCTTAAACGTGCAGAGGGGGGAGGCGAGGCCCGCCCGCGCAGCTGGTCGAGATTTGATTTATGCTGATCTATTGTCTCGTCTTTCTGTAATAGATGCCGAGCGTGAAGCACGGAGACGAGCGGCAGAGCGTCCAGCAGAGCAGTCCCCAGGACGGCAGGTGGATCAGCCCGAGGATCAGTCGCAAGCGGAAGCAGCGCCGATCCGGTCAGCAGTGATGGCAGTGCGACCTCCAGCCCAAGCAACAGCAGTCGCAACACCAGCAGGGTGCGATCAGGCGGAAGCGGTCCAGGAGCTACCCTGGTTGTGGTGCCAGAGCGTCCCTCCACGTCGCAAGGTACAAACACCACACTAACTTGGCCCTGGGATCAGGGCCAGGGTGCACCCCCCGCACTGCATAACACTCAGAGTAGTATAGTGTCGGCTCCTGCGGCGCAAACCAGTCAGGAAAAAGGAGGAGACGCTCCGCGGCCTGCCACGTCGTCCCTGGTCACCCTGGAGGAGGCCAGGACTAGTGACGCAAACAAGTACTGGGGACTGAAAATGGCCCGCCCACATGACCCCAGTAAGACGGTGGTTGCATTAGGGGCACATCTTACGCAAAAAGTAATCGATAGGATTTTGCGTAATGAGTACATAGATATCTTCTCCCTGTATTTCATGGAGTTGGATAAAAAAGGAACAGAGGACTTGGATGATGAGCGTAAAGATGAGTTGAAAAAGAGGAAGATAGAACAAATTTGGGAAAACTGGCATGCATGTTTCGCGGTTTATGCAGCCATAATTTCAGAAGCACATCCAGATAGAGGCCCAGCTATGTTTAGATATCAAACTCTAATAAGTGAGGCACACCTCAACGGCCCCGGGGAAGCATGGCTCATTTACGATCGGGCGTTTCCGTTTGAAAGCCGCATCGACCCCCTGATATGAGGTGGGACCTGATCGATACTCAGTTATGGTCTGAGGCCATGGGTTCTTTAAAAGGGTCAATTAAGGCAAAGGCGGATAGTGGACAGACCATCGTTACCAGAAATACCCAGTCCTTTCGCGGGTGGCCCGCAGCAACAGGCCCAGCGACGGGGAAACCTGTGTTGGGATTTTGCTGCCAGGGGGACATGCAGCCGCAACCCCTGCCGTTTTCTACACGCATGTAGTATCTGCTCAGGATCACATGCAACGCGTAACTGCTCAAGGGGTAGTTTCAACAGGGGAGGACCCAGGGACGGTCAGCACAATAAAAAGAACCCCGGTCAATCATCTCTTCCCAAAGGGCCCCAGCCCAATTAGGCTGGACCAGTTAAGGGAGTGGTTAAAGTTCTATCCCAATAAGGAAGCGGCGCGTTATGTTTGGGAAGGTTTTTCACAGGGCTTCCGGATACCAACAATGGGGCCACGTAGGCCACAGTTGGCTAAGAATTTGAAGTCAGTTACCGGTTTTGAACAGTTAGTTCAGGTTAAGATAGATAAGGAGGTTAAAGAGGGAAGGGTTATTGGACCTTTTAGCACGCCGCCGGTTCCATGTTTGAGAGTTTCCCCATTGGGGATCGTGCCCAAGAAAACACAGGAGAATATCGGCTCATTCACCACCTGTCCTACCCCAGAGGCGGGTCAGTGAATGACTCTATCCCCGAGGATTTGTCTTCAGTTAAATATACTTCGTTCGATGCGGCTATACGGGTAGTTCGTCGTTTGGGCTTGGGAGCCGACTTAGCCAAATGCGACATTAAGTCAGCATTTCGGCTGCTCCCGGTTCACACGGGGGATTTTGATCTCCTGGATTTCAGTTCCGGGTCTTTTTATATGGACCGGGCTCTGCCAATGGGCTGTTCGGTCTCATGCGCCGCATTCGAACAGTTTAGTACGTTTTTAGAGTGGGCAGTTAAGATAAAATCCGGCCTTCAGGGAGTAGTCCATTATTTGGACGACTTCCTTTTTATAGGGAGGGCTGGGACTGGGGAGTGCAGATTCCTCATGCGCGCATTCCAGCAATTGACTAGGCAGTTAGGGGTCCCGTTAGCGGAAGAAAAGACGGAAGGTCCGAACACAGTTTTGACTTTTCTCGGGATTGAGCTCGATACCGTTAATCAGTTTTCGAGGCTTCCCGCTGAGAAGGTAACCAATTTAACCATTAGGGTCCGGCAATTCCTGTGTCGCAAGAAAGCGACCCTGAAAGAATTTCAGGAGCTAATTGGACACTTAAATTTTGCATGCAGGGTGGTGGCACCCGGGCGTGCATTTTTACGCAGGTTGTGTGATGCCATTTCAGGCATTGAGCTGCCTCACCACCATTTGCGGGTGACGCGCCCATTAAGGCAGACCTGTTAATTTGGCTGGAATTTTTATCAAATTTTAATGGGATATCATTCTGGAGGCAGGAATTGGCCCTTATGGACGCATTAAAGGTGGCTTCGGACGCTTCAGGGGCCATAGGATTTGGGGTTTATTTTGATGGCCAATGGTGCGCAGAGCAGTGGCCACGAGGGTGGCATGATGCTGGCATCACGGCCGATTTGACTTTTTTAGAGTTTTTTCCTATTTTGGTAGCGGTCACAATATGGGCTGAGAGGTTTGCAAACTCTACTGTCCATTTTTGGTGTGACAACTTGGCGACTGTGCAAGTAATTAATTCTTTGACGTCAAAATCACAAAGGGTTATGAATGCACTTAGGCGTTTCACACTCAATGCTTGAAGTTTAATCTCTTCTTCCGTGCCTTCCATGTTGCTGGGATTAATAACTCACTTGCCGACGCACTATCTCGTATGCAGATGGAGCGTTTCCGGCAGTTGGAACCCGGCGCCGACGTCCGGCCCCACGCATGCCAGACCATCTTTGGACGGTTGGGAGCACGAAACGTTGACTGGTATGGCATCAGCTCTAGCCCCCAGTTCCAGGAAGGCTTATCAAAGGGCGGTTAAGGAGTTTGAGGAATTCAGGAATGACTACGGGATGCCGCAGGCTATCCCTGTTCCCTACGAACATGTAGCTCAGTTTTGTGTGTTCTCAAGGAGAAGAGGTTTGGCCCCGCATTCGATCAGGGCGCGCCTGGCGGCATTGGCCTACTGGCTAAAAGCACAGGGCCTTCCAGATGCCACTAATGACTTCCGGCTTCATAAGATCTTGGCCGGTTGGTCACGCAGCCAAGGGCAGCCTCGGGACACGAGGGAACCTATCACTCCGGACATCTTAAAAGGCTTAAAGCTTATGTGGCCCAAGGTTTGCGCTGATACCCATGAACAAATCTTGTTTCATGCGGCCGCCTTGACAGCTTTCTTTGCAGCCTTGAGGATTAGTGAGTTAGTCCCAACTTCTAAGACTGATACATCGTTGAGGGCCCTGTTATATTCTGACCTAACCATTATGCAAAATGGTGTAGAGTTGCTGGTTCGTTCTTCTAAGACGGACCAAGGGTCCAGGGGCTCAGTCATCAAGCTATCGAAGTGTAGTGACCCCGATTTATGCCCAGTGACAGCTTTGGTCCTTTTTAATGGGATTCGGAAACAAGGGCCAGGCTATTTGTTTAGTCACCAGGATGGCACAGCGCTATCAAAATACCAATTTTGGGCTGTTACTAGCAAAGCATTGAAGATGTTAGGATTGGGTCACTTTAGGTTTGCCACCCATTCGTTCCGCATCGGTGCAGCTTCGGTAGCCAATGTTATGGGTTATGACACGGAGAGGATAAAAACCCTGGGCAGATGGAAATCAAATGCCTTCAGGAAATACGTGCGTACTCCGTTGTCATAACTATTTGTTGATCTGTCGTTTCAGATCTGGTGTCGCTGAGCCATAGATGGAGGATCCTCGTCTGCGGGCACAGTTTTGTTCACTGGGCAGCAAGGCAGGCCATGAGGTCTCACTATGGCCAGCATTTGGGCCTCGGCTCAGTTGCTACTGTGGAGTGGCAGGGAATTAGAGGTATGCGTTGGGACGGTTTGCTCCCACTTCTATTCCAGTCCAGGAGGGGCCCTCCGACATATTGGTTATACACTTAGGAGGCAATGATCTGGGCCTTTTGAAAGGTAGGGCCCTGTACTTGCAAGCTTGGGAGGACATCTCTAAAATATGGCTAGCATGGCCTCGGGTTCACATCGCTTGTCGGGCTATCATCCCTCGCCTCCGGTGGTCAGGTGGCGGGGATGTTAAAAAAATGGAAACAGCAAGAAAGCGGGTGAACCGGGCCATGCGCACGGCGCTTGCAAGAGGTCGGGGCTCCTACATATTTCATGGGCAGATCTCTCACGTAAGTCCTCACCTTTATAGGGCAGATGGAATCCATCTGTCTGATGTAGGAAATGCAATGTTTCTTAATGATTTAATGGTAGGTGTTCAGTTAATTTTAGACGGCTTGGTGGGGGATGGGAGCTAAATAGGACATTTGCTCCCAATCCGTGGCGTAAATAGTTGAGTTATACAAAGGTTTGTATACATTTAAGGTACCCCTTAAGGGTGTGGGGCATTCGAAAAACACTCACCTAGAGGTTAATTTTAGGGGTGAGGTGATGGTGAATGTCCCAGGAACGGGGAGAGTCTAGTCTCAAAAGTTGAGAGAGATTTTTCCTGATGTTCCCCTTATGGGTTGCCCGGGTTGAAATCTACAGGGGACCCACGTAGTGTGCCTAAAGAGCTGAGGGGTAGACTCTAGAGATGCTACCTTCGCACACACACCCAGTTGAACTGACACCAAAGGTTAGTTGAGTTACAAGTTAAATAGGTAACTATTTAATAAAAGTTGCCCAAAATTTGAAACCATATATTTTGTGTCTGTCTCATTATTTCGGGGGGTTGGAAGACAATACAATTCACCCTCCAACAAGTTGGAGGGTGGATCACTTTTGTCTCCTCCCCCCGGAGAAGAGATTGGTTGATTTTGCAGAAGATGCTGGAAGGGAGGTGGGGCTGGCATAGCGTGGTGCCAGCCCTTTCTCCCTCATTCTGCTGTAAGCCATCGCCCACCACTCCCGCCCATGGATAGTATAATAATGATCGCTCAAATGGTTTCACATTTGGGGGTCGGATAGGAATTCGCCCACAGGGTTTTGCCTATCCTATACTGTCTATTAGGGCCTAAGAAGGAATGGTCGGCTAGTAAACTACCAACGCGTAACCAGTTGAGCTATACAAAGGTTTGTATACATTTTAGGTAGCCCTTATGGGTGTGTGGCATTCGAAAAACACTCACCTAGCGGTTAATTTTGTGGGTGAGGTGATGGTGAATGTCCCAGGAACGGGGAGAGTCTAGTCTCAAAAGTTGAGAGAGATTTTTCCTGATGTTCCCCTTTATGGGTTGCCCGGGTTGAAATCTACAGGGGACCCACGTAGTGCGCCTAAAGAGCTGAGGGGTAGACTCTAGAAGATGCTACCTTCGCTTACACACACCAAGTTGAACTGACACCAAAGGTTAGTTGAGTTACAAGTTAAATAGGTAACTATTTAATAAAAGTTGCCCAAAATTTGAAACCATATATTTTGTGTCTGTCTCATTATTTCGGGGGGTTGGAAGACAATAACCATTAGACATAGAGGCAACAAGTAGGCAGTATAACTGCAACAACCATAGGACTGTATTGCAAGAACTCAAATTTTCAATTCAAAGTGTTGCTATTGACCTATAAAGCTCTATGCGGTTGTAGCCCAGCTTACTTGTCTGAATGCATCTGCCTCTATGGCCCATCTCGCAGCCCAAGATCATCTGGAGAGGCCCTGCTCTCGCTCCCGCTAACATCGCGTTTGGTGGGGACGAGAGACAGGACCTTCTTGGTGGTGCCCCCGCCTATGGAACACCTCCCGAAACGAGATAAGATTGACTCCATCCCTCCTGGATTTCAGAAAATAAAATAAAATTGTGGTTCTGGGACCAGGCCTTTGGGCAGCAGAAATAATTTGCACTTTATTGGACATTGACTAGAATGACATAGCAGCAAATGACACTGTGCTTTGTCTTATGGTTTTAACTAATGCTATATATATTGGTTTTAATGATTATGTTATTGTTTATAATGTTTACGTATGCGACTTTGATTATATCGCTGTATTTGTGGTGTAGCAGCCTTGTACCGCTGCATATGTAAGCCGTCTGGAGTCCTCCTTTGGGGGTAGAGAAGTGACGGGGTACAAATACCAGAAATAAATAAATAAATTTATAGACCCATTTGGAAGACCCCTGAAACCTATGAAAAGCAATGAAATTAAACTCATTGTGGCTTAGCTTCTCCTCCCGCTCAGGTCTCCATGAGACTTCATGGCAATTAATATTCGTTGTACAGAGGGCCAAAGGACATAATAAGCTAGCATCCTATGCTAGTAGCAAAGAGGAAGATCAGTTTTATGCTCTCTTCCATCCACTTCCTTCTCAATTGCTCCATGCCAAACAATTCCAGAGAAATTCAGAAAGCCCCTTCGAAGCCCATTGTGATGACTGACATTTGCTGATGCTGTTGTGCAAATGCCTCCAGGTCTTCTAATAAAGTCTTAGGGAAGTCGGAGCTGCGGAGCTGCTGGGTTGCTGCATTACAAGAAGGAGCCGTAACAATGAAAACTGAATTACTTTTCTCTTCTCCTCTGCCCTTCGGTGTGTGCAGAATTATTGATAGCTACGTTGCCTGAGCGACAGCAAGGAGAAATGTGGGGAGGAAGCCCAAGTTTGGAAACTAGAAAACGAGTCCTTCTTGGTGCCTTTGAAAGAATTATGCACCAATAGTGAAGTGATTTGAAGATAGTTGAGTGCTTCTGAGCCAAGATGAGATCTCAAATGAGGTCTCATTCAAGTTTCACCCAAGTTTCTCATCTTGGGTGAGAAATGGTTGTCAAGTGTCATTTTCATGAGGTTCTTCTGAATATGAGAGAGAAGTGGCTTCTAGCTATGATTCATAACTTCTATAGGTTACGTTTATGTGTTCCTAGAGAGGTGAAGCACTCAACACACCATTCCTCCATCAGCTTTCAGACTCTGCTGCCACTTAATGAGAAGACTTCTACAAAACTCATGGTTACCACCAAGAATGGCTTACCTTTGTCCTTATGTTACCAATCTAAGAACCTTCTTCTGCCTTGTTGCTATGGCCACTATTTATGGGGACTTTCTAGATGCCATCAAGGCACATATGAGTTACCAAAAACTGGGAATCCCTGGCCCTTGAGTGCTCTAACTCAGTGTTTTTCAACCTTTTTTGAGCCGTGGCACATTTTTTACATTTACAAAATCTTGGAGAACATCACCAACCAAAATGTCACAAAATGACACTCTAACACAGTAATACATATAGTTAATATGTTTTTAAATGTATTTATACACTCAGTGTGAAACCTGGGCCTGTTTTGATGAGCACAACATAGATATCCTGGCAGAAAGACACAAACTTCCCACACAGAATTCCCATAACCAAGAGAAAATGCTATAAGAGTTTGGTGGGCATTAACCTTGGGTTTTGGAGTTGTAGTTCACCTATATCCAGAGAGCACTGTGGACTCAAATAATGTTGGATCAGGACCAAACTTGGCATGAATACTCAATATATCCAAATGTGAACACAGATGGAGTTTGGGGAAAATAGACCTTGACATTTGTGAGTTACAGTTTCTGGGATTTATAGTTAACACACAATCAAAGAGCATCCTGAACTCTTGCAACAATGGAATTGAACCAAACTTGGCATATTCAACTCTCATTACCAACAGAAAGTACTGAAAGGGTTTGCTTGGGAATTGACCTTGAGTTTGAAGTTGTAGTTCACCTACACCCAGAGAGCACTGTGGATTCAAACAATGTTATATTATGTTGTTGTTTGTTTTCTATCCAAAATCACAATGTTGGAAGGAGGCTCACCACTTTAAGGTCCCTGAAACAGGCATGGGGAAACGTCGGCCCTCTGGGTGCTTTGGACTTCAATTCCCTCCATTCCTAACAGCCTGAGGCCCTTTCCTGCTTAAATGGCTGAGGGGGTGGGGAGGAAAAGAGCCTGAGGCTGCTAGGTATGGTGGAAGTTGGAGTCCAAAACACCTAGAAGGTCCAAGTTTGCCCATGCCAGCTTTCAACAGAGACCTCTTTCTCCCCCTTCGCGCCCTTTCTTCCCCCTCCTGCCGAACACTTACTTTTTCTTCTACACTGCCGCTTCTGCCGCCACTTTGATCTGAGGGGGCAGCATGAGCATGTTCAGGAGGGGAGGGGGGGAGGAAGAAATGACCCGTGCAGGCGCTACTGCGCAGACCTGCCCCAGAGCAAAGGGAGGCAAAGCAAGCAGAGCGAGGCTGGGAAGAAGGGAGCCCAGGAGGGGGAAGAAAGGGTATTGGAGGTTCCAATTTCCCACGGCACACCTGATGATCGCTCACAGCACACTAGTGTGCCACGCAGGGGCGGTCCTACAAGATAGGCCAAGTAGGCGGCCGCCTAGGGCGCCATCTGGGAAAGGGGGTGCCATCCTGGCCACATGGGGCGCCATCCTGGCCCTGCCGATGTTCCTCAGACAGTGCTGCAGCTGCCTGCTTTTGACCCCGGCCTTGTGTGCTCCGACGCCGCTTCTGGGCATGCGCGGAGGTTTTCACGCAGGCGCAGTTGCCCTGGAGCTGAAGTTGAGCGCAGGAGCAACTGCACATGCGCGAAAAACCTCCGTGCATGCCCAGTAGCTCCCCTGCGCAGAAGCCTGTAAGCAAAGCACTCCCTATCGGGCAGGCAGGGAGTGCTTCCCCTCTCCCTCTGTCTCCGCTGCGCGCGCGCGCGTTTGCAGGGAAGGTGAAAAGAATCAGTGAAGAAAGTGTAAGTGAAGGAATGTGACCTCTTCTCTCCCTCCTTCCTTTCTTCGGCTCTATTTCTGTCTAGACCTGAGGGGCCTGAGGCTATGAGGAGTTGTGGGAGTTGGAGTCCAAAACACTTAGAAGGAGGGAGGGAGGGGCGGGCCCAAGTTTGCCCAGGCCGCGCTGCCTGTATTCGACCTCATTTGAACATTTTGGCTGTTTTCCTATTTACATTTACATTGGGATCCTAATTTTGGACTTATGGGAGACTCCTATGAATTATGAGTCGGGTGATAGGTAATATATTCTGATTTTGATGCATTTACATTGCATTTCTTGTTGATTATTATACAGTTCTGCTTAATATTGTCATACAATATAATACAAATACAATATAACAATAGAATGATGATATATTTTATATTACATGTAATATTACAAACAATATTGCAGTATAGTGATATTGTACAAAATAGTAATATATAATATTTTATTTCACTTTATTTTGGGTTATTTGAGTTTTATAGGAGTAATGAAATATTTAGTAGAGGATAATTTTATTTAAATAAATAATGTTATTATTTTATAATAATAATATAATAGAATGTTACATTATATTATAATGTCAATATATTATAATATAATTATATTGTAATGTAGTATAATATAATTATGATATAATATAGTATGAGTATGGTATAATATATTGTATATACATTGATACAATATAATACTACTAATGGTATTGTGATATTATAATTGTATATTTGATTTACATGGGGGGCGGCAAAATCATGTTTTTTTGGGCACCAAAATAATGTTCGCCTACCATTTAAAATTACCTTAGACCGCCCCTGGTGCCACGGCACACTGGTTGGGAAACACTGCTCTAACTGGAGGTCAGCTGTGACCAGCAATGCTGTGAAATTCGAAGAAGGCAAAAGGGAGTAATGTGCTAAGAGGCAGGCATGGCAAGTCAACCCTGACTGGGACCACCTTTCACCTGAAAACCAATGTTCTCACTGTGGAAGAACATGTGGATCAAGAATAGGGCTCCATAGTCACCTATGTATCCACTACACTTGGAAGGCCATCATACTCAGACAACAAGGGATCACCCAAGTCAAGTCAAAAGTGTGAGACTGGACATCTTTTGCTACCATAGACATCATACCCAAATCCAAAGTTTTTTTTATACAGGAGACCAAATGTCTATGCAATATGGCTTCCCATTGCCATGGAACTGGTTCTTGTGGTGACATTTATCCAAGACCAACAAAATATAACCTCTATAGGTATTTTCCATGTACCCCAGACCTGGTATTCTTGGCTGAAAATGCTTCATTTCAATAGGGTTCACTGTTATCCTACAATTGCATGCTTTGTACTGTTAATACAAAAGTAACACTTATTAACAGACATTCAATATGACAAAATAGATTAATTCACATGCCTGCAACAAAGATACTTTTTCAATATTGTTACGCTTTTGAATATATTTTTCTGTGTGGAATTTGGGAAATACAATAATAATGTTGTACCGCAGTTCTTTCAACAATTTTTCCCCAGTCAATCCAGTTGTTCACTTTGATGAAGCATGGATCTCTAGAAGTAATGTTTCTAAAGGTGTGCCTTTGGTGTGCATTGCTTGCATTGCAAAATTGGTGAAAATTCAAAGACAATGGCATGTAGTTGGAATCTGTATGCAAATAGGATCTTGCATCACATTTGGGACTGACTGAGGGTGCATTTACACCAGGGGTGGGCAATTATTTTTTCCAAGGGGCCACACGAGAGCCAAAAAAATATTATGGAGGGCCGCACCTAAAGGCTGAACTACATTCTAATCTACATTAGTTATTTATTTATTTATTTACTATATTTACTATATATTACACATCATTAATATTAACATATTAATATATCAAGAAATATTCATATATTATTAGTATTAACATCATAATTATTATAGTATATATATATAGACATTATAATATGTTGAAATTATAATATAATATAACATTATATAATATTATTTATTATATTATTATAAAATTATTATTATAAACTAATAATAAAAACCACTAAAATAAAATAAAATGAAATTCAAGAAGACAAGGTGTGAACCAAGATAGAGGCTGACATCCTCAAGAGAGGAAGGATCCCAAGATGGAATGGCCCAATGGACCCAGCCCAGAGGATAACAAAGCGGATCCAGCCGCTGCCGCAGCAGAGCAGAGCAGCAGATGATCAGAGGCTCCAGGCCTCTGCCAGCTCTCACCCCCAGCCATTCCCCAGCTGATCACCCTGCCATGGAGTGCCTGCCATCCCAGCTTTGGAGTGCCAGCCATCCCGGGAGGCGATCCGGGCCTGCAGCGGGAGCAGTCGGTGAGCTGCGGTAGGTGATCGCCCTGGCGAACCAGAAGATGATCAATTCTTCTGGGTTGTCAGAGCGATCAGCTGCCGCAGGTTGCTGACTGCTCCTGCTTCAGGCCTGGATCGCCTCCTGGGGTGGCAGGCACTCCAAAGCCGCAGCTCCTCCTATTGTTCTCTGGAGCGGTAGGCTGTCTGGTGACACAGGCCCCACAGCCTGTGATGGGATGGTGGCAACGGCACCTCTTCCTCTTAACCCCGCCCCCGACACCCTTCTCCCCAGGCCAGACAGAATTGGCTGCCGGGCCGCATCCGGCCCATGGGCCAGAGGTTGCCCAGTTCTGATCTACAATATAGATTTAATGCAGTTTGACACCCCTTCAACTACATAGCCATTCAGCTATATAGCAGGCATGGGCAAACCTTGGTCCTCCAGGTGTTTTGGACTTCAACTTCCATAATTCCTAACAGCTGGTAGGTATTAATTCTACAATGAAGATGCACCTGAAGAGAAAGAAAGTTGTGGCATATGCTTTCGTAGACCAAAAATACTTCATCCAATGTGTGTAATGAAGTGCTTGTGGACAGACATTTATACCCATGGGTGAACAGGTTTGTGTTTGTGAACTGAAGGCCATTTGTTTTCTGGTTTTTGTGTTTGTCTGTGAAGTATGCATTAAACCTATTTACATTTCAGGATGAACGAAACACTTTTTTTTTGCAACTGTCCGGAGTAAGCACTGGAGTGACTCAGGTCCTGGAATGATCTTCCAAAGGATAGCAAAGGTCACCTAATATGCTACCTTAATGTACTTTAATGGGCTTTTAAGGAATTAGAGAAACCGTAAAGACCCATTTGGCTTTGGCAGTTTTCTCCTGAGATGTGTGTTATTGAACCACTGATTATTTTGAGTTGTAATTATTTATTAGCTATTTGTATACTCCAAAGATGCATGCATTATTTACATTATTTGGGATTGGATGTTGACCTGTGTTTTTTCTTGAGTGGGCCTTCACTATGAAACCAGATAGGAAGTGTTACCTCCCCAAATATTTTTGGCTGTTACTATTAGAGATGGCCATGCCACTTGGAGGAGTCTGGGAGCTATAGTCCAAGACGAGCAATGTAGACAGGCTCTATGGAGCGCCATAAGTGGACTGATCCCCATTTGGAAGCCTGGGGCCCTTTCTACACTTGCCATATAAAATCAAGATTATTTGCTTTGAACTTGATTTTATGGCAGTGTAGACCCATATAATCCAGTTCAAATCTGATAACGTGGATTATCTGCTTTGATAATCTGGATTATATGGCTGTTTAGAAAGGTCCTGGGATGCAGACTCGCTACATTTTTCTTGCCCCATCTACAGTGTTGCCCCTATGATGCACTTTCCCCCATTCTAAACTGAAAGCCTTACCCCACTGTTTGATTTTCTTGGGCTCACCTCACTCACATATTTCTATTCCTCCCTCACCCAGGGTTTTATCATTTTATCTTGTCCATTTGGCCTGCCCACCCTGTTCAATTTTATATTGTGTGAATTTGACCTATTATTTCATTTTGTTATTGTAATTTATTATCTGATGTATTTTATTTTTTTGTATTCTGTATTTTATTGTGTTGTATTGTATTTTTAAAAGAGCTTGGCCTCATGCTAGCCATCCCGAGTCCCCATTGGGGAGATGGTGGCGGGATATAAATAAAGATTATTATTATTATTATTATTATTACACAATTGCATTCAACTATAATACAATTTAATATAACTTATCTGGAATTCAAAAATGCAAAATTCTCCAAAATTCTCATTTGTCCACATGGATGACTGGAAATGTAAGGCCTTACATGGTTTGGAGCCAGTGTACCTGCGGGACCGCTTCATCCCATACCATCCCACTAGACCTCTGCACTCAGAAGAGCAAAACCTCCTGGTCATCCCTAGTGTTAAGACCTACCGCTTAACCGCGACCCGTCAGCAGGCTTTTTCAATCGTGGCCCCAGCCCTCTGGAACTCATTGCCCGCCGACGTTCGCGCCATCCAGGGTCTCCTTCTATTCAGGAAGGCCTGTAAGACTTTGCTCTTCCAGCAGGCTTACGGAGCTGGATAACCTGTGGTTTTTTTTGCCATCTTGTACTATTGTCTGCTGTCGCAAGGCCTAATGCGCGACTTACTGTTTTCATATGCTGTTTTAATCATGTTTTAACTTTATTGTGTTTTTATTGTGTTTTTGATATACTCTGTTTTTATTATGTACTCATTGGACCTGTTGTGAGCCGCCCTGAGCCTTGGGGGGGGGGGGAGGTGGTAGACAAATGCGAATAAATAAATAAATAAATAAATAATACGGGGGATCAAACTATATTGGACAATGCATCAATCCTAGGATTCCTCCATGGAGGAGCTCTCTTCTAGCACTTTATCCAACTACAAATCCCAGGATTCCTTGGAGTTGGAGCCCTGACAGTTAAAATGATATCATATTACAACAACAGGAACATGTGGGTCAAGAATAGGGCTCTACAGTCAGTTATGTATCCACTGCCATTATACTCAGAAGGCTATCATACTTGGACAACAAGGGATCGCTAAGTAAGTAAGTAATTTCAGGGACATTGCCATATAATATAGTTCCATCTTTCAGATAGACTCTAGAAAGGAAGATATCGAGGTGCAGCTATGGCAGTGGGGGGAATAAGGATATTGGCCCCCAAATGAACACCCTGTATCTAACAGCCTCTCTCACCCAGCGAGAGGAGGGGAAAGTTCTCCGAACCTTCTGGATCAGAGGGCGTGGCTTCAAATTGAAGACCAAGCCCTCTGGAGCTCATTCGGAGCTCGTTCGTTGGCCCACCACTCCCGCCCATTTCAACAGTATTGATTTTGATTGCCGTTGGAGTCAGTTAGGAATTTTTTCCTCTCTCAACCTAATTTGGGGAGGGGTTTTTTTGCCTCTCCCTCTACTGTTTAGGGGCTAGAAGGAATGGTGGACTTTGTTAATAGGCTTAGCATAAATAGTTCGGGAATCCTATGGTTGGTGTGCATCTCAGGCACCCCCTTTTCGGGTGAGGGCCATTAAGGTTAACACTCACATTGAAGTTGTTGTTTGGTGAGTTAAGTCAAATGGCCCTGGAATAGGAAGAGGCTGATCTCAACATCTTGAGACCAGGCCTCTCTCTCATTTCCCTAATGGTTTGCCCTGGTTGGATAAATCAGGCAATCCAGGTGTTTCACCCATAAATTGTTTTGAGATGCCGGGTTAAGAGGACACCCTGGCTTGGAAGACCTTGATTCCTGACACCCAGGCCCGGATTACCCATAAGGCCACCCTAGGCCAAGGCATAGGGCGGCAGCTTTTGGGGGGCAGCAGATCTGGACCCCCCACCCAAAGTTTTTTTGAATTCAAAAAATTTCAAAAAACGTGTGCATGCGCGTGCGGTGCAAGAACACCTCTTTCTCTTCCGAGCCATGCCCCGCCCTCCTTCCTTGATTGAAGGAAGGAGGGCGGGGCGAGGAGGAGAAAGAGGCGCCTCCTGCCACACGCGCATGAGCGGCAGGGGTTCCTCCGCCTCTTTCTCCTCCTCAGTTAAAATGATATCTTATTACAACAAGATGATTTTCCATGCGGGAGGGCGCCTCTTTCTCCTCCTCGCCCCGCCCTCCATCCTTCAATCTAGGAAGGAGGGCGGGGCGAGGAGGAGAAAGAGGCTCCCTCCCGCTGCGTGCGCAAGAATGGCAGGGGTTCCTCTGCCTCTTTCTCCTCCTCGCCCCGCCCTCCTACCTTCAGTCAAGGAAGGAGGGCAGGGCGAGGAGGAGAAAGAGGCAGAGAAACCCCTGCCGTGCATGCATGTGTGGTGGGACGGCGCCTCTTTCTCCTCCTTGCCCCGCCCTCTTTCCTTGATTGAAGGATGGAGGGCGGGGCAAGGAGGAGAAAGAGGCGCCCTCCCACCACACGTGCATGTGCGGCAGGGGTTTCTCTGCCTCTTTCTCCTCCTCGCCCTGCCCTCCTTCCTTGACTGAAGGTAGGAGGGCGGGGCGTGGAGGAGGAAGTTGGCCTAGGGCGGCAAACGCCCTTAATCCGGGCCTGCTGACACCCCCTCCTTAAGTTTAGTTGAGGATATTAAATAGGTAACATTGAATAAAAGTTGCCCAATTGGAATCCAATCTACTTTGGGTCGTCTCTTTATTCCGGGGGTTGGAGGTCAAAGCAAGATGTTGCACTCCTCAAAACTCCTAGCATTGCGGGCTGAAAGACATGGAAAATCATTCACCCCTATAACCCTGCCATTTGCTGTCTTCACATTTTTACCTTTGCTCTGGATGCTTACAATGTACTTCTAACACTCAAATGAAGTGTGAAGTTGTGACCGCGCTCCAAATGTGCAGAGTGAAGGGATGCTTCATTGGAGAGGCAGAATCCTTATGAGACCCGATGCCCTCATTTTGTCCTCTGAATAGCTAAACCCTTGGAAGAGACAGGTATGGATTTATCCTTTATCTCTTCGTTCCTCTCCTTCCTTCCCTCCTTCCCTCCTTTTACAATCAACTAGGGGCTTAGTTTTCCGAATCAGCACCTTGGCCAGCTCCATCCTAATGCCTGAAGGGCCTGAAATGTGCTGTTATGTCATGGTGCGCTTTGAAGGGATTTACAGAAAGGTATATATACACTCTAGAAATGGTTAGATTAACTGTCGGATGTGAATTTGTGCTGACTTATTGCCGTCTCCTCTATTTTTGGGCTCCGCGCCACCTTTGGCACATACAAATAAGGCAGTATTCATGTGCGTTTTCCTTGATCTGTGTGTACGTATGCCTTCCAATTTCTCTCTAGCCGGCTGAAGATCCGGAGGAAGGTGATCTGTGGTTTTCCAGTTCTGAGGATTTTCTCATTTCTCCATTTCAACCTGGAAAAAAAGAAGAAAAGGAATAGAAAGAGAGCCAGCATTTTTATATACACAGGATTCCCAGTGGGGAATAATCTCATTAGTCAAATGGATTCTGCTAAGTGGGAGATGAAGGTGTTTTAAGTGAAGAGAAATCTGTCTTGTTAACCTACCTGAAGGAAAGGGTGAAGTGCATAAATAGCCGAGGAGGAATGTTAAGGCCAAAAATGGATAGGGGTTTTCTTCCTGCTGCAAAATTTGTAATATTAAGTTGCAGATTTACCAAGGAAGAGCCATTGCTAACCATTCCACCATGAAGCTGGTCCCAAAGAGAGAGCTTGATGGCTTTGAGGCTGTGCTCAAGAGTTTGAGGCCTAGGATGCACCTACTGTATATTGTATAATTAATGTGATTTGATATCACTTTAACTGCCATGGCTCAATGCTATAGAGCAGATATGGAAAAACCCAGGTACAGGGGCCAGATGTGGCCCCTTGGGCTCTTTTCTCAGGCCCTCCACTCTCTCACCATCATATCCTTCTCTCTTTCCTTCCCTCCCTCCCTTCCATCCTTACTTCCCTCTTTCTCCCTCCAACCTTCCTTCCCTTCCACACTTTCATCCTTCCTCCCTCTTTCCTATCTCCTTCCCTCTCTCCCTCTTTCTCTTTCCTTCCTTACTTCCCTCTTTTCGCCCTTCTTCCCTCGCTCGCCCTTTCTCCTTCCTTCCTTGCTTCCTTGCTTCCTTGCTTCCTTGCTTCCTTGCTTCCTTGCTCCCTTGCTCCCTTGCTTCCTTGCTTCCTTGCTTCCTTGCTTCCTTGCTTCCTTGCTTCCTTGCTTCCTTGCTTCCTTCCTTCCTTCCTTCCTTCCTTCCCTTTTGTCTTTCCTCCCTCCCTCCATCCCTCACCATTTCTCCCTCCCTCCATTCCTTCAACTCTTTCTTCCTCCTCTCTTTCCTTTCTCTCTTCCTTCTTCTCTTCTGCCTTTCCTTCCTTCCTCTCTTTTTCCTTCCTTCTCTCTTTTTTGCACTCCTTCCCTCGCTCCCCCTTTCCCTCCCTCCCTCCCTCCCTCCCTCCCTCCCTCCCTTCCCTTTTGTCTTCCCTCCCTCCATTCCCTTCCACTCTTCCTTCTCTCCTTTTTCCTTTCCTCCCTCCCTTCTCTTCCACATTTTCTTCCTTCCTCTCTTTTACCTTCCTTCTTCCCTTCCTTTAATTCTC
Source organism: Anolis apletophallus (assembly GCA_030556195.1). Lineage (NCBI taxonomy): Eukaryota > Metazoa > Chordata > Lepidosauria > Squamata > Anolidae > Anolis > Anolis apletophallus. Next base: position 20,823,925 of record JARBWK010000013.1, read on the forward strand.
CCCTTCCATCTTTTCATCCTTTCTTCCTTCCCTTTTATCTTTCCTTCCATCTTTTCCCCTCTATCCCTCTTCCCTTCCATCCTTCCCTTCCAATCTTCCTTCCTTCATTCTTTTCCTTTCTTCCTTGCCTCTTTCCTCCCTCTCTCCCTCTTTCTCCTTCCATCCTTCCCTTCCTCCTTCCTTCCTTCCTTCCTTCCTTCCTTCTCTTCCTTCCTTCCTTCCCTCCTTCCTTCCTTCATGGGTCAGCCTGTCCTCTTAGCAGGGAGTGCTAGCATGTAACCTACAAGCTTGAAAGTTTGCCCATGTCTGCTATAGAGTCATGCGTAGCCATGGAAGTCCAATTGTTACATTGTCTGGAAACGGGGGGAAATGAAGGTATGCCCAATGCAGTTTGACCCATTTATATGCCATGGCTCAATGTTATGGAATCCTGGGATTTGTACTTTGATGAGGCATCATCATTCTTGAGCAGGGAAGATTAAAGACTTTGTAAAACTACAGCTCCCATGTTTCCATGGCAATTGAAGTGGTATCAAACTGCATGCATTCGACAACGTATCACATAAACCTACTGCAAAAGCCAATGCAACATCCATGGAGTCATTCAATACATTACAGGGCAGTCAACCCATGGTTGAGGGCATGCTTTTTCAACCATTGGAACATTATGGGACCCCAATTTAGAAAAAAAAATCAATTGGAGAATAACTGACTTCCCAAAATAGCAGTGCCATCATACAAAAGGGTTGTGAACATTAGATAGAAGAAGAGCGGCTGGAGAGGAAGGAGAAATGACTCCCCAGAACAAAAGGCACATACATCACGGCTGCTGATCGATCAGAAAACCCAGTCACGGCCCCGGCGTGTTAAATCCATGAGCCTCCATCCCGTAGCAAATGTGCTCCAATCAAAAGAAATATAATTTAAAGTTGGGTAAAATTCTAAATTAAGGTTTGACTTACGTTCTCAAATCAGGAAGATGAAGAGCCTCGGGTTTCCCGCGTCGTTAATCTCTCCAGCTGTTGTTTGCCTCGTTTAAAGTTGAAGGCAGAAAGCTTTTTGAAAAGAGAGAAATAGAAAGAAGCAGGAAGAGGACCAAAGTTTCCAAAGTCAGTGATGTTTTGGCAGGTCCAAATCAGAGACATGGTTCTGCTTTCAAGCACAACTGGTGGTGCCAAGAAATATGAGTTGTCATGAATGCCAGCTTGAAACAAACAACGCCAGTGAATGTAAAAAAGCCATTTGGTGCAACCCCCACCAAATTGCTGGAAGGACATGGGCTAAGAGCTTACTTATTGGTTGCATAATGTAAACAATTACACCAATATAGTTGTGCTGGAGTGACTGGGCCATACATTTGTGAAACTAATTGTGTACTACAGGAGCAATCTCCTGTAGTACACTGAATGGCTAAGGAACCACTACTTATGCAAGTTGCATAAGTACTTGCACAACTCTGAATAGGATGCCACTCTTACACAAATTTTGAAAAATTTGCATAGTGACATTGACACCAGTGTAAATCGCACCTCTCCATTGGCGCCCCCTTGTTGTGGGGGAGAGGCTTACGTACCCCAATGAAGTTGTGAGCTATGCTGGCGGTGGCATAATAGCCACCGGTAGGGCCTCCCATGCCAGACAGGTCACAACTGAAGGGTCTGACAAAGAGCCTCAATTGGCATGATGGGCTCTTTAGCCTTTTGGCAACCATCCTAAGAGAAGGAAAACTCTGATTTCAAACCCGGGAAGATGGTGCCCATTTGACCCTGTAAGGTCAACCATCTAGAGCAGGGGTGCCCACACTTTTTCAGCATGCCAGCTACTTATAATAAAACCAAGTCAGAAAAATCTACCTACCTACTCAAGGCTGGAGAGGCTGCTGGTGGAGCTGAGGCCGGGGGAGGGGCTTGGCATGGCCTGGCTCTGCCCCACTCTGGTTTTGGCTCTGCCGGCAGCTTCTCCGGGCTTGGGGATGGCAGTGCCAAGCCAGTGGTTGCATAGCTAGCACAAGGCTGGCTTGGCCCTGCCCTCCTTGGGGCTGGAGGGGCTGCTGGTGGAACTGGGGCCAAGGGAGGGGGCAGGGCTTGGCGGGGCCTGGCTCTGCCCCTCTCTGGCTTCAGCTCTACCAGCAGCTTCTCCAGGCTTGGGGGTGGCAGTGCCAAGCCAGTGGTGGCATAGTTGGCACAAGGCTGGCTTGGCCCTGCCCTCCTCGGGGCTGGAGAGGCTGCTGGTGGAGCTGGGGCCGGTAAGGAACCAGGGATTGGCTCCACCTGGCTCCGCCCCCTGGCTCTGGCTCTACCAGCAGCTTCTCCAGGCTTGGGGATGGCAGTGCCAAGCCAATGGTGGCATAGCTAGCACAGGGCAGGCTTGGCCCTGCCCTCCTCAGGGCTGGAGAGGCTGCTGTAGAGCTGAAGCTGGGGACGGGGCGGGGCCTCCAGAGGCCCCGCCTGGCACTCTGCCTGCCTCTCTCTCGTCTGGAAGCAACCCTGGAGTCTCCGCTGCCAGCGAGAGAGAGAGAGAGGAGCGCCCTGCTTCTCTCTCATCCAGAAGCAAACGTGGAAGGTGCCCAGCGTGGAAGGTGCGTGCGGGCAGAAGGTGCGCGCGTGCAGAGCAGAAGAGCCACTTCCGGCTGCAATCCACCTCCTTCGGTTCAGTGATTGACTGGTCGATCGCAATCGACTTCCTGGGCAGCCCTGATCTAGAGAAGGAAACTTGAATCAAACCTACAACCTGAGGAACTCACTGCCACCGTCCCAGCTTGCTAGGCCCTGGTAGATGAACCTTTGGTTTAAAAGGTGAGGCCAGTTCTGTGCATGCTGCGCTCCACCAGAAAGGTCCATTGCACAGGCTCGAAGGACACTTCCAACTTCCGAATCATCAATGCACATGTAGAAAGCATGGGATGAGTCCTTCCTGAATCTTCGTTCATGAAGAAAAGCCAAGAAAAAGGAAATCCGCAACAAGAGAATCAGAAAGCAGGCTGTCCTTTGTTAGGAGATTGAACAGAAGCTGACTTTTGATAATTGAAAGCAAGGATTCCTCTATGCTTTATTACATCTACCCACTCCCCAATTTTTTGTTAAAAAAGATAGTTATATCTATAGCATGGCTGCTGGTGATGATTTTTAATTCAGTCTGCCCATATGACCAAATGCCATTAAATGACCAGCATGCCATACAATTGTGTTGGAGGACTAAGAGCAATGGTTCTCAACCTATAGGCCCCCAGGTGCCTTTTTTATCAGATCAGAATCAACTTGAGATCATACTGCAAGTCGTTTCTGGTGCGAGGCATTTAGCCATCTACAGAGACGTTGCCCAGCAATGCCTGGATATGTTACTATCCTGCTGGGAGGCTTCTCTCATGTCCCTGAAAGCTAGAGCTGCCAGACAGGAGCTCACCTCTTTAGATCAGCAACCCAACCTTCAGGACAGCAGTCCAGTCAGCACAAGGGTTTGGCCCATTGCACCACTGCCTACAACTTTTGGGTTACTTCTGGGAGTTGTTTCGAGCTACAACTCCCAGAAATCAGTTGTTAGGATTTCTGGGAGCTGAAGGCCAAAACATCTGGGGACCCACAGTTTGAGAATCATTGACTGAGAGATTCCTAAAATATCTCTAGAAATTTGCAAAATTCTCCAATGCAACTCTAGAGTAATTTCCAGGGGAAGCATACCATAGAATGACCTGGAAGACTATCAACATTCCTAGAGCGACCTTTTCCTCTGCTGAAGGTATGTGACACCACACGATATGGATTCTGCAATTATGTGGTTCTTATTGGAAGTATAAGAATCTATCTATTGATCTACAAGTATCTATTTCTTTATCTATCTAATAGAATTGGGAAGATAACACATGTACTTCTCCATCATTTGCAACAGCCTAGGACAGAGCTCAGGAAAGTTACTTTATGGAGGACAAAGCCCAGGTTATGCTGTTTGGGGGGCATTTTGGGGAATCATAGCCAATAAATGCCTCCAAGCAAGTCTTCCCTGGTTCACGCAGACCTCGGATTTCTCTCTGTGTTGGATGACTGGCAGACGAATGTGCGAAGCGACTCCTTGGGAAAACGTTGCCTAAGAGCCAGAACGAAAATTCCATCTGTAGTGCTGGATTTGCAGTTTTATTTATTCATTTGTTTATTGGATTTCTCTCCCGTCAACATGGCCCAGCAGCCTTGTGCCTTTGGGGCATCTCACAGCGGAAAAAAAGAAAAGAAAAAAAGAAGCAATTGCACCATAAAAAATGGCATTAAAAACAAATTTCAGGCACTTTAAAAAAAATCCAATTAAAATCAGTTTTGTTACCCTTTCAAAGGAAAATCTCAGCTCGTTTAAGAGCAGGATCCATTTCCAAGCAGCTTGCTTCTTTCACACATACAAAGCAAGAACAGCACAAGACAACCTGCTTGCCATTGAAACAGCAAGGCTTAGAAAAATTATTCTTTCAATTGGACCTTCCAGAAATCCTTAGCCAATATGGCCAATGGCCTTAATGTTGGCTAAGGGATTCTGGAATTGTGGCCAATTAAACTTATCCATGCAAGGTCTGATTTGAAACCAAAACCAAACCAAGAAGAGCCATGTGGTCCATAAGCTGTCACTTCACTTGTTTTAAACTTTCTTCATTGACCTGGGAAGGAATCTCACTGGAGCATTGTAGCACACCCAAATACCTGGGATCAGGACCAAACTTGGCATGAATACTCAATATGCCCAAATGTGAACACAGATGGAGTTTGGGGAAAACAGACCTTGACATTTGGGATTTACAGTTTATGGGATTAATCAAAGAGCATCCTGAACTCTTGCAACAATGGAATTGAACCAAACTTGACATGTTGAACCCTCATTACCAACAGAACGTACTGAAAGGGTTTGCTTGGGAATTGACCTTGAGTTTGGAAGTTGTAGTTCACCTACACCCAGAGAGCACTGTGGACTCAAACAATATTATGTTATGTTGTTGTTTGTTTTCTATCCAGAATCACAATGTTGGAAGGAGGCTCACCACTTTAAGGTCCCTAAAACAGGCATGAGAAAACTTCGGCCCTCTGGTTGCTTTGGACTTCAACTCCCACCATTCCTAACAGCCTGAGGCCCTTTCCTGCTTAAGTGGCTGAGGGGGGGGGGGAGAGAGAAAAGGCCCTGAGCCTGCTAGGAATGGGGAGAGTTGGAGTCCAAAACACCTGGAAGGTCCAAGTTTGCCCATGCCAGCTTTCGACAGAGACCTCTTCCTCCCCTTCCCCTTCGTACCCTTTCTTCCCCCTCCTGCTGAACACTTACTTTTTCTTTTACACTGCCACTTACAAGCAAGAGTCTAAAAGTGGCAGACTAAACCTTAGAACCTCAATCAGTGACTGAGACTGGGTGAGAAACTCCCCCCCCCCCCTCAGGGTACAAATAAAGCTGGGTGACATGGAAGGTGCTGAACAGACTGCATTCTGGCACCATGAGATGTGGAGCCGATCTTCGGGAATTGAAGCCACAGAGTGGAGTCCACGTCATGCGAGTGTGGAGATGAGCAAACCACAGACCACCTACTACAATGCAACCTGAACCCTGCCACATGCACAATGAAGGATCTTCTTAAAGTGACACCATAGGCACTCCAAGTGGCCAGCTTCTGGTCAAAGGACATTTAGTACAATGCCAAGCTTTTAACTTTGTTTGTTGTTTTTGTATGCAGGGAAACTGCATTCACAATTTGCTTCTGACACAATAAATAAATAAATAAATAAATAAATAATAAATTGTCCAGCTTTCACAACTATTACCTAGATATGGGAAATAAGATGGCATTATTTTGTTCCTTCATGGCTGCATTTCCAAATCTTATCCTTCCTAATTCCATAATATTGTACCATTGTTGATATTATATGATCAACCTGTAAGTGTCAACTATAGGTCTCACTGTTGTGTACCCACGGACACAGGCGGCTTGTGAAGCTAAGCTGCAGTTACTCCATGTTATTTCTGCATATCCTGTATGCGCTAAGATGCCTTAAACAAATGTCTCCAGCAATAAAAAAAAAATTCACACAGAATGATCTAAATCCAATTCGACTTGATCTTGATTCTTAATTACATCATTTGAACTCCTTCCAAGCTAATCTACTGAAAATTTCGAATCATCTGAGGAGCCATCTTATACAACCTTTTGATCCCTTTTGTGGAGACGTCTCTGTTTGAAGTATTTAATAGCATCATACTTCTCTTCTGAAGATAAAGATGATAGTTTTCAAGATAATCTATAAGTACCCAAATGTACTGAGATGAGGTAGGACATTAGGAGTGCGTCCTTTTTCCTCTGCAAAGAATCCTTACTCAAGAGTGAGGGAAGCAGACTTTCCTTTTATCCGTTCTCATAGAGTCTATATCAAGGCTTTTCGTGTTAGGAGGATACTCGTGAGGATGAGATAAAGCAGAGGTTCCCAACCTTCTTTTGACCAGGGACCATTTGACCAGGGACCACGCTCCAACATTTGTATCAAAAGGGTTACGAATCAGTTTTTGGTCAATTTTAGATTCAATTTGATTATTTAGGGTGCTGATTCAGAAAATTGCATTGGATAGACCACATCAGCTCTAGTTTCCAATATTGAACATATGCCACCCAGTCGACATCTGTTCACCCACAGAAAACCATATCTAATAAGACTCAGCACAATAAGAGATTTTTGCAGTTGCTCTCATTGCAATGGTGTTGTAATGGTGAGTCCATGGACCATATTTTAGTTGTTGAGGACCACTGGTGGTCTACAGACTACAGGCTGGGAACCACTGGGTTATAGGCTCTAGGTTTGGTGACAACATGTGTCATCAAGTCACCTGTTGACTTCTAGAGACCCTCAGGCCGGGATTAACACCTTTTTGCACCCTAGGCCACACTTTGAGGGGCAGGGGGCGATAGCGGGAGGAAACGGGGGAGGAAAAAAGACATGCTGTCAAAGCGGCCAGTGGTGCCACCTTCCCCGCCCATGGCCCCTCCTCTTTTTCTCTCTCTCCGTCAGCGCCACCGGGGAAACTGAGGCAACCGAAAAGGGACACTCCCAAATGGCTAGGAAGCTAGCCCACTCCCCACCCACCCACCCGTTTTGGGGCAGAAAAAAAGGCTATTTCTGGCTTTGCAATGAAAGTGGGGGAGAGGCGGAGGCGTGGGGAAGTGCGCGCAAGGAGCGGGGGGCACGCACGGGTCTCACGCTCGCTCACTCTCTCTCTCTCTCGCTCGCTCAGAAGGCAGGCTCCCCGTTTGGTCCTGCAGATGGGAAAGACCACGGGAAGGGAGGGAAACAGGCGTGCACAGAGCGGCCGGGGGCGTCCCTGGGGGGTGCGTGCCGCTGAGTTGGGGGAGACCCCAGGGGCCAGCCATGGCGTTTTTAATTGTTTCAACTCTTTTTTGGTCCGTGATTCTGCACCACCCTCGGCTTGTGCCCCTAGGCCATGGCCTAAGTTGGCCTTAAGGGTAATCTGGGCCTAGAGACCCTATACATTCCTTGGTGTTTTCTTAAATAAGAAATAGGGATGGGTTTGCCAGTTCCTTCCTCTGAAAGATAGCCGACAATACCTGGCATTCCTTGATGGTATCGCTTCCAAGAACCTTCCAGAGCTGATCCTGCTTAGCCTCCAAGTTCAGATGGATGATGAGTATAGAATAGGCATGGACAAACTTTGCCCCTCCAGATGTTTCTAGCAGCTGTTAGGAATTGTGGGAGTTGAAGTCCAAAACACGAGGGCCAAAGTTTACACATGCCTGGTATAGAATCATGGAATCATAGAGCCCTATGGATGATCAGGCCTATCCCCTGCCTAAAGCAGGATCTCCAGCTAGAGCATCGACTATAAGATAGTTGCCCAGTTTCTTTTAAAATACATCCGAAAAAGGAGATCTCAAAACCAATTGCTAACTAACTAGGTGACATGGTTGCCAACTATGTCTCATGGATTTCTTCACCTTCATCCCTGCTGTCTTTCACAGACCCTATGCAAATGCTTGGACAGGACTAAGAGACCCCAGTTATTAATATATATAGAGTGAGATCTTCCATTGTTTCATTTATTGGAAGGCCTCTATGTCAATCAAATGAAAAGATGCAAGGATATAAATCTGCATGAGCCAGCAGAAGAGTAAACAATGCCAAACAATAGATGATGTGGAAACACTCACAATGTGTGTGGTAGGAACTAGTAAACGGAGCGATACAAAGAACACTAAGTCATACAAAAATACAAAAATACATTGTGCAATAGAGTGGATAAGACCCAGAACACTACAATATTGTGTATATCAACTCTGTAATGTAGAGCATCACACGTAAATACAATATAAATCGACATGCATATAAGCCGCCACAGTATAGTACCTCCGCTGCGATAACTAGGTAGTCCAGAGAGGTGTGAAGGGAAGAAGTTCAGGTTAGGGGTAAATCTGCAGGAGTTCAGGTAAATAGTTCCAGGATAGAGGTACACAGTCCTTCGTACCTATGTTCCTTCAAAGGTGATGTTCCTTTACAATAATAAAGCGCCAATGCGCAAAAGGGCAACCAAACATATTGTAATCCAAAGCGGAGGTAAGTACACCTGCGTGGAGGGAGGGTGTGTTCTCGGTGGAAGAACGCATGCTGCAACGGTCAAACTGCAGGGCCCGATCCATTTCGCCACGGATAGGCTTTATCAAGTGGCACGGTGCATGAAATTGGCGGTGCGTCACAGGATAGATATATTCATGCTGGTAAATACAAGAGGCGCAATCTAACATGCGGACCCAAAGGTGATGCTCTATGTTACAGAGTTGATATACACAATATTGTAGTGTTCTGTGTCTTACCCACTCTATTGCACAATATATTTTCGTATTTTTGTATGACTTGGTGTTCTTTGTATCGCTCAAACAATAGATGATGACAAGGACCCACCAACTGGTTCATTTCTAGAGCTGCCTAGTAATTCATGGTGGTGCCTGGGAAGAAACAATTGGCCCGGAGATGAAGCGTAGCAATGCGGTGGGGTTTTCTACCTCAAAGAATCTTATCCTTCTTGAGAAGTCACACAGTTTGATGCCTCCTCTTTTTCCACAGATTAGTGTAATTCCCTTTTAAAGACATCTAAGCAAATGGGCATCGCCACATTCAGTGGCAAACACATTTGGCAAGTCAGTGATGTGCTGAATAAAGAAATCCTTCCTTTGGCACGCATCTGCCGTCAAAACATTTCATTGGCCGACAGACCTGGCTCCTCGCCCAAAGAGCAGAGGCAAATCCACTTTAAAACACTTTAGACATGGTAAATATTAGACTGAGCATTGTTATTTCTCCCGGGGAGGGAGGGAGGGAGAGGGGGGGATATTGCAGGTTGTGGCAGCCAACGCACCTTTTCTGATCAACGGCAGGAGTCAATTTTCATCTTTGCTCTCGCAATCACAGCTCTGGACGCTTTTAATCATTCCGTTCTTTGTACTGCGCGGGGCTCTTCTGATCAATCAGAACTTTGAAGTTGTGTCATAAAAATGTAAATGCATCACTAAATGAACAGGCCTCCTTCCTCCTCCCGTCCTTTTTATTATTTTTTTTAACGTTGCCCGTTCCTTGGCTCAGATGCACACAAAGAAAAATGTGCTGGCTGATAACTCTTGGCAAGATACAGTATTTGCATTGCTTGACAGCAAACGGCGCATTTGCTGTCCCTGCCCCCATGCTCTGATTGCTGATTTGGTGCTCTTGCAAATAACAAGGTTGCCGTGCTTGTATTGCTAGGCCCAGGGATCTGATGTGGGAAGGGATGCTGGGTGGGGATGGAAGGGGGGGGGGGACGGAACTCTCCCTTGATTATGCTGCTAAAAATAAGAACCCAGGCTGGTAGTGGCAGAAATTATCTTCTCAAGGAAACAACTTCATTCCTTCCCCTCCAGCCCCCTCGTTTGCTAACGAGGTCTTAATTGCATCAGATACAAGTGCCGAAGGAAGAGGGGGGAAAAGACATTTAAGGGAGGTGGGGGAAGGAACCAGGGAGCCATGCAGCAGGATGCCTCAGTTCCTGACAACTAAATTTGCTCAAATCCCCCATCTCATTATCAATATATCTGCTCATCATGTGCCCAAAGGAAGGAGGAACCAAAGGGAGTTCTGAAACTTGCATTTTTTGATAGCTCCTTACCTAATATCTCGCATAGTTTGGGTGTGATCCTGGACTCATCGCTGAGCCTGGAACCCCAGGTTTCGGCAGTGACCAGGGGAGCATTTGCACAGTTAAAACTTGTGCGCCAACTGCGCCCATACCTTGGGAAGTCTGACTTGGCCACGGTGGTCCATGCTCTGGTTACATCCCGTATAGATTACTGCAACGCCCTCTATGTAGGACTGCCTTTGAAGACTGTTCGGAAGCTTCAACTGGTCCAATGGACAGCAACCAGGTTGATAACAGGAGCGGCACTCAGGGAGCGCACAACACCTCTGTTGTGCCAGCTCCACTGGCTACCAGTTTGCTACCGGGCACAATTCAAAGTGGTTCTGGTCCAACTTACATGTCTGAACGCATCTCCCCCTACGAACCTTCAAGATGCTTAAGATCATCCAGAGAGGCCCTGTCTCTCGGTCCCGCCTGCTTCGCAGGCACGATTGGTGGGGACGAGAGACAGGGCCTTTTCAGTGGTGGCTCCTCGGCTTTGGAACGACCTTCCTTATGACATCAGATCAGCCCCCTCCCTCCTGACATTTTGCAAGAAGGCCAAGACCTGGCTATTTGACCGGGCATTTGCAGATGTAGTATGATTACCAAATTGAGACCTATGGAAGAACGACGATGCAATTGGAAACCGATTTAATAATGAGACGCTGATATTGTGTTTTTAACGTTAACTGGTAATTTGCATATGATGGAATTGTGTTGATAATTGTTGATATGTTTGTCTTGGGCAGTTCTTGCCATTTGTTCACCGCCTCGAGTCGTCTTCGGGCTGAGAGAGGCGGTCTAGAAGTAAAGTAAGTAAGTAAATAAATAAATAAATAGTGTTGGTGTCACCCAGTGAAGGAATTCCTGCCATCAGTCCACTGGACCTCCTCCCACATACAGAATCCTTAATATTGTATTTTGGGCTCATGTTATTCATAAATTTTAATTTCCGCATGACAAAATCAGCAGCTACAAAAAAATCCCAGCAGCAATCAAAACTACATTGAGTAGTTACAGAGTGTGCAAATAAAATGATATGTTTCAAAGCATCGTTGTAATTTGGTAATCATGATATCTCTGACCGAAATACATGCTTATTAGTAGGTTTCAAAAGCAGCAGAGGGTTTTAGCCTTGTAGGTATATTGATACAGTGTAGCAATATAAGGCTTATTAAAATGTTTTTGTGGCTATTTCTAACTGCAAGGATATTTTCGGATGAAACACTGCACAAAAATATTATAGATCGTCATTGTGCATGTCTGGTAGTACCCCCTTAGTGGTGCCGCTGCACATATATTTGCATGCACATATTTATATACTACCGGTACTAGCTGTACCCAACACACATTGCTGTGGCCAATCTTCCCTTCCTCTTTCTCCATTCTCTACCTATTCTTGGATTGCAACTCCCAGCAGTCCTCCTGATTGATTGATCTATCTACCTATCTAACTCAATCTAATCTATCTACCTCATCTATCTGGTGGATAGCTGGGAGTTGCAGTCCAGAAATAAGAAATTGGAACTTGCAGGGATTGGGATACTCTCAAAGAGAGAAGAAAGCTTGCAGTTTGGAAGCAGTGCATTTGGATCTTCCTCCTCTCCTAAAGGGACCGGTCTAGGGGATTCTGGGAGAAGAGAGTGTGGATATGCTATTGTGTGTGTTTGCCAGGGGAGTCGTTTTTGTGCATGCGCTGTAGTGTCTTTTTTTGGTTTTTTGCTTTTAAGTCCCCTTTGCTGTGTTTTTCAGTGTTTTTATGAGTGATGGTCACTCATTGGCCTGATAGGTGTATTGTGTCCAAATTTGGTGTCAATTTGTCTAGTAGTTTTTGAGTTATGCTAATCCCACAAACGAACATTACATTTTTATTTATATAGATGTGTACTGTATGTTACGATAACTACATATTATGCTATATGTAGAAGACTTCATAAAATATTTAGGTGACAGTCTCCTGGAAGATCTTGGCTTCCATCATGTAGTGCTAGCTGTGTAAATCTTATGGCTACAGAAGTTGTGGATATGCATTTTTTTTGGTTTTCATCTTTCGACAGAGCTTTAGAAGATGAGAAGAAAGGAATTGGCTGATTGAGTTTTCCATCTGTCTGGAGCATCTCTGTCTTTTCCAGCTTCTGGAGAATCTGACTCAAAAGAGGCCAAGAGGCACCTTGGGGAAGGTGGAGACTTCATTGGTCCTCCCAAGGCTTGCTGGGTCGCTGAGGATGAATCACTCAGATCTTCTCATGCCACCAACCGGAGCCAAATGATCTACAATGTGGCCATTGCAGCCTTACCAGGAACATGGGGCTGTGGTGATTTACCAATGAAATGCATAGGCAGACTCTGTTGATATTGTGTCAAAATTCAGGGGACCTGGGCAGCAGGATTTCCATGCATTGTGTCCAGGAAAGGTCCTCATGTTAGTGCCAAGTAGAGATGTTATGTTAGTACCAAGCAGAGAATCATAGAATCACAGATTTGGAAGAGACCATGTGGGCCTTCCAGTCCAACCGCCTTCTTCCATGCAAGAAAAGCATAATCAAAACACCTCAACAGATGGCCATCCAGGCTCTGTTTAAAAGCCTCCAAGGAAGGAGTTTCCACCACACTCTAAGGCAGATAGTTCTACTGTTGAACAGAACTCACAGTCCCAGCTCAGTGAACAACAGTGGGAAACTGGGAATGTGGCGCAGCTGGCTAAGTGTCAGCTGCATAAGTTCTCTCTGACCAGTAGGTCATGAGTTCGAGGCCTACCCGGGTCGAGGTGGGTGCTCGACCTTTAAGTGTAGCCTGCTGTTGACCTTTGCAGCCCGAAAGACAGTTGCATCTGTCAAGTAGGAGATAAAGGTACCACATTAAGTGGGGAGGCAAATTTTGACTGAATTATGAGGCCATTAAAAGAACTCCAAGAACGCAGAAGGAACAACAAAGGACGCTGGAACACTGAGAGATGAGGAGTGCATCAGCTCCCCCTGCTGGCCAGAGTTTGCCTCTGTTTGTCTATATGTTCGTCTATGTATGTATATGTGTACCTGTAATCCACTCTGAGTCCCCTTCAGGGTGAGAAGAGCAGAATATAAATAAAGTAAATAAATAAATAAATAAATAAACCCTCATTTCCCATGTCAGTAGAGTGGTGAATCCACTCTTGGTTTTGGGTTTAGTGCAAACATTAAAGCAGTTATTCAAGGGTATAGTTGAGAGCTAGGGTTCAGCTCTTTGGTCCTTTAAAGTTGAGATAACAAACACATAGTGAATTTACGTGCTCACAGAATTCACCAATGGCCATTGGAGATGGGGGATTGGAGATGAGAAGAGCAGAAAAAGGGAAAGGGGTTGGGGATTGCAGCAGAAGCTTTGATTTAATAGAGGGAACTCTTACCCACTTGGTTAGCTTTGGACTTTGGTCTGAGAGCTCTACCTTTGTAGCCAATGCTCTCTCCAGTAGCTAGGAACTATTTGGGGTGCCTGTTAGGATGCAGGATACATTCTGTCACATGCTCAGAGACACTTGTGCCCCCAAGGCTCTGAAAAGCACGACTTAATGTCGGAAATCACATTTCAACACTGACCCCAACAGGCCCGGATCATGCCCTTTTGGTGCCCTAGGTCAAAGGCTCTGCCCCTGGCTCCAACTCTTCCTCCTTGCCGGTGCGAGGAGGAGGAGGAAGGAAAGCCCCAAACCCTGAGCCGATGCCGTGCATGCGTAGCAGTGGCCCCAAGGGTGGGGCCTCCCACGGCTCTTCCCTCCCTCCTAAAGCCATCATGCCGGCCTCAGAAGTGGCCGAAATCGCCCTTCTGAGGCCGGCATGGTGGCTTTAGGAGGGAAGGAGGAGAACCAGATTCACGGGAGGCCCCCACGGCCCTCCCTCCCTCCTAAAGTCACCATGCTGGCCTGAAAAGGGTGATTTTGGCCGAGCACCCTGAGGCCGGCATGACGGAAGCTTCAGGAGGGAGGGAGGAAGCTCTCATGCAGATAGTGACCCAGGTGAGGCTCCCCACGGCCCCTCCCTCCCTCCTAAAGCCGCCATGCCGGCCCGCCCTAAGAAAAGAGCGATCCCGCCCTAAGAAAAGGGCGATCTTTGGGTGCTTCAGAACCAGCGCCTGCACACAGGGCGCCATAGATTCTCAGAGGCAGCGGAACTGCCTCTGAGAGTCTATGGCGCTCTGCACGCAGGTGCAGAAGCGCCCAAAGATCAAACTTTTTTTGTTTTAATTTTAATTTTTTTTTGGAATTTTGGGGTCCTTCAGGGTGTTTGATTAAGGGGCCCCCCCATGGCTGCCGCCCTAGGCCATGGCCTAGGGTGGCCTTATGGGTAATCCGGGCCTGGACCCCAAGGTACAGAAACTGAATGAATGATGGAATAAGAAAGCAGATTTCCTTGCAACTTAGACGCTGCTGTTTGGAAAGGCCACCCAGATCCCAGGTCCTTCCTTGAGGCTCAAAGAAGGAGACCTTACTATGCAATGTCTTCTCATGCCTAAATCCCTCGGCAAGTATAGCAGGTAGCACCGGCCCTCCAGGAGATGGTTAGAGAAACTAATTGCATGGGCAAAAGTGCTGATGGAGCCCACCTCTGTCCCTGCCGCTTGTAATTGCTATTGACCCTGTGCTCCAGAGCCTGGAGGTGCTCAGCATCTCAACACCAGCCGGACACGCTTCCTTCCCTTCTTTGCCTTTGGGGATCTTTGCAGCCAGCCCTATCAGCCGTTCTCCAGCCCTTCATCATCAAGGTCCCTTAGCAAGCTGCTCCAAATCCATGTCAGAGCAGAAAAAGGAGAGCAGTTTCAAAGCAAGGCTGCAGCTCTGCCAGATCCGATAGCAAGGCTGGGAGAAAGTTCTGCCCGTTAAGCAGTTTTGAGGTTCAATGGCAAGGGATGAAGCTGGGAGGGAGAAGTGTTTCACGGCTGCCTCGTTGCGAGTGATTTGCAGGGAGGAATTGACCAAAGGGAAGTTTGCGCTGAGAGAGGAAGAACAGAAAGTTGGAGAAATTGCTAGCATTGGCTCTGTGTTTCCCAAGAGTACGGGTCATTTTATTGCTCGATCAAACCAGGAGGAACACCAAATTGAGCAATTTTAATTTTGATTTCTAATAGATACAGGGATTTGGGTCTCTCTGATGTCCTAACCTCGGCTCCAAGTTGCAGATGTTTAGGGGAAGGTACAGAATGAGGATATTGCTCCCTAAATAAGAATTCTTCACCCACACATTGAAATTACCCATCAGACCCAAATGTCTAGCAAAGCAAAAGATGAGAATTTGAAATGTTTTACACTTCCTCTGGGAATTCACCTCCCTCAATGAAACTTAGTCCCCAAATTTCTCACTTTATCGAACGTCAGACAATAATACTCATAAATATATTGTAACCTCCACTGAGTTCACATTCTTTTGGATGCTCTTCCTTTTCTTTGTCTCAGGATTAGATACTACTCATTTATATTATGAATTTTCCATAATTTGTTTTCATATACAGTATTTCTGTCTTTTTGTTTGCTTTCATCCTTCTTTTTTTACATTTTCAAAAACCATCTAAAATCTGTCCATCAGTGATTAGGCTTGTGCAATACAGGTAAACCTTGATCTGTTTCATGTTCCGGCTTTTGGTGGGGCCGCTGATCCATTTTTTTTGAGAGCCTCCCAAATTTGGGAGGGCATACATATGTTTTTGCTCTGGGATGCCACTCTAGAGCAGTGTTTCCCAGCACACTGGTGTTTCCCAACCAGTGTGCCGTGGCCCACTAGTGTGCCGTGAGCGATCATCAGGTGTGCCGTGGGAAATTGGAACCTCCAATACCCTTTCTTCCACCTCCTGCTGAACACTTTTTCTTCTCCACTCGGGCTCCCTTCTTCCTGGCCTCGCTCTGCTTGCTTTGCCTCGCTTTGCTCACGCTGCTGCTTTTGCGGGAGGGGGGAGGGAGGGAGGGAGGAAGACATGACCCGTGCGAAAGCTACTGTGCAGACTCGCCCCATGTCTTCCTCCCTCCCGTCCACACTATCCAGTGCTCTCTGGATATAGGTGAACTACAACTCCAAAACTCAAGGTCAATGCCCACCAAACTCTTATAATATTTTTTCTTGGGTTATGGTAGTTCTGTGTGGGAAGTTTGATTCCATTCCATCATTGGTGGAGTTCGGTATGCTCTTTGATTGCGGGTGAACTATAACTCCCAGCTGTTGAGCAAGACCTTTGTGGGTGTCTTTCTGCCATTCCTGCCAGGATATCTATGTTGTGTTCATCAAAACAGGCCCAGGTTTCACACTGAGTGTATAAATACATTTAAAAACATATTAACTATATGTATTACTGTGTTAGAGTGACATTTTGTGTCATTTTGGTTGGTGGTGTGCCCCTGGATTTTGTAAATGTAAGAGGTGCTGCAGATAGGCACACACTTTCTCTCCCAGGCCTTCATGCCCCACACACTCTTTCCAAGGCATTTAAAGGAGCTACATCCCTAAAGCTGTTTCTGACTCTTGAGAAGAGGTGCTACTGGCAGGTGCACACTTTAAGGAGGCTTTAAATTCTTACTTGTTTCTACTCTAGGGGAGAGGTGCTTGGCTGCAAGCAGGCATGCACACTTTAAGGAGACTTCTTGTTGCGTGTGGATGGGCGACACCCCTCCCGCCAACAGCACAATGAAGACACAAACACCGAGTTGGGAAAAAAGTGGCCACAACTATTTATTGGGTTACAGGAACATGGGTTGGCTGCCATGCATGGGATCTGGATCAGGATTGGTCAGCCCACTGCTGACCAATACTAAGACACACCAGGGGTGCCACTGGCACAATACCAGGCTAACTTTCTGGCACCCCTAGACAACCGGACATCCCCCCCCCTTCCGCTAGGGGGGAGGGAGGGAGCAAGATCCAGGGCCCATGCCGCATGTCAACCGGACTTGTGACAAACTAAGCAAAAATAACATAATAACCCCAACATAAAACATGAAAAGGAAAAGGGCAGGTGGGAGGCCAAGCTGCACAGGCACAGTGCCTGTGAGGGACCTAGGACAGCCTAATAAGGCTGCCTGGGAACAAAAGGCACCCAGCCAATCCAGGAGCTGGAGGTGGCCAGCCCACTGATTGGCTGGCCAGCTGAGTGGCGGGAAACTATCCACCGTGCCAGGGACTTCTCGGAAGAAGAAGCTCCCTGTACCCATCATGGCTGGAGGGAAAGTGCCCCCTGCTGCAACTTTCCTCCCCCGGTAAGTCGGGAAAGTTATTTCTTAAAGCTGTTTCTATTCTAGAGGAGAGGCACTGCAGATAGGTGCATACTTTATTTCCTAGGCCTGCATGCCACACTCTTTCCAAGGCAGTTAAAGGAGGTAAGTTCCTAAAGCCGTCTCTGACTCTACAGGAGAGGCGCTACAGGCAGGTGCACACTTTAAGCAGGCTTTAAGTTCTTACCTGTCTCTACTCTATAGGAGAAGCACTGCAGATAGGCATGCACTTTCTTTCCTAGGCCTGCATGCCACACACACTCTTTCCAGGGCAGTTAAAGGAGGTAAGTTCCTAAAGCTGTCTCTGACTCTAGATGAGAGGTGCTAGAGGCAGGTGCACACTTTAAGCAGGCTTTAAGTTCTTACCTGTTTCTACTCTAGAGGAGCGGCACTCGGCTGCAAGCAGACATGCACACTTTAAGGAGGTTTCTTGTTCTTAAAGCTGTTTCTACTCTAGAGGAGAGGTGCTACCAGCAGGCACACATGGGCTTTCTCTCCTGGGCCTGCACCATGCCAGCATCCATGCACCCTTTCCAATGCATTTTAAGGAGGCTTCTAGGTAAGGAAGAGCAATGACCTCCTGGAGCTTCCTTTCTTAAAATTAAAAAACCTCTCTTTTTTCCTGGCACACTTCAATCTCCTTTCTGCTTTGGGGTTAATGCTTCCTTCCAGCTGTTTCTACTTTCTGCTCTAGAGGAGAGGTAACTGAAAGTAGTTTTCAGGGAATTAGAGTTTTCTCTTTGTTTGCTGGGGATTAATGAAAAAGATTAAATGGTGATGCTGAAAAGCAGAGGAGGAGCTGAGTTCGGCTCCCGCTTGCTTCTGTAGCGGGCTGATTTTTATACTGGGACGGCCCTTATCGTTACGCACACAAGTCCGCTTGAGAAGTCTGTACATGCTCAGGTCTTATTACGGGGAATAATAATAACAAATCTTTTTATATACCCCACTTTTCTCCTTCACAGGACCCAAAGGGGCTAATATAATAATAATACACTTTATTTATATTCCGCTCTTCTCACGCCAAAGTGTGTATGCCGTTTCCACATACACACATATAGACAAACAGAGGCAAACTCTGGCCACCAGGGGGAGCTGACGCAATCCTCATCTCTCAGCGTACCCAGTGTCCCTTGTTGTTCTGCATTCCTCAGCGTTCCTGGAGTTCTTTAATGGCCTCATAATTCAGTCAAAATTTGCCTCCCCACTTAATGTGGTACCTTTATCTCATACTTGACAGATGCAACTGTCTTTCAGGCTGCAAAGGTCAACAGCAGGCTACACTTAAAGGCCGAGCACCCACCTCGACCTGGGCAGGCCTCGAAACCCTTGACCTACTGGTCAGAGAGATCTTATGCAGCTGACACTTAGCCAGCTGCGTCACATTCCCGGTGCAATCCTTTTAAAATTCAAGATGTAAATATTTCCATCTACCTCATCCTCAAACAACTTAATGATTGAACCTCTAGGGTTATGGATGATAGGATTTGTAGTACAGAGCTGATGGAGGGCATCGGATTTGGGGAGACCGCTCTGCAAATGTGTGTCTTAGCAAGTGCTTCCGAGTGGAATTAATTTATCCGAAATTATTATTTCAAAGGAATATTAAGATGGAATGGATATACTTCTTCTTCCCAAAGCTATTCAAGGTAGATATTCAGATGAAAAAGGGACTTCTGTTCTCTGGCCACAGTTCATATCTCTGAAAGGCAATGCAGGCATAAATAGCTTGTGTAATTTGAACGTTCTGGCATGCTACATGTTCAGTGGAAAATACTATATACCTGTGATTATAATTCAAACCCCAGGTGTTCACATGCCATTGAATAAATAGGCACCAGACAATAAGTCTCTGTGTGTTTAATTATATTCCTATCCCTTGACATTTTCCAGCATGGCCGGTTCATTCATCTACATATCTTTCCAAGACTTATTCAATCAGCTGCTAATGATCGGTACTTGAAATAATTTCCATTCCCTTGTAGTACTGAATCTTACAGTTGTAATTAGGTTTGCTACCTATTGGTCTGAATAATATTAATGTGACCTTTTAAGAAACCCAAAGAGGTATAGATGAGAGAAGAACGAGGAGAAGGAAACCATGAGGTTGGATCCAGAATCTGATTTAGCTGTTGAAGAATATGCTTGACCTCCAGAGGTCTAGATTCTGGACCAGATTCTGTGAAGTTTGCTTCAGGTTTTAAAAAAAGTTTTGGGTTCCAAGTATGATATCTTTGTCTTCCATGCCCATGTGATGCTCTGGATTTTAGCATGAACTTGAAAGGAGCTCTCCAAGGTGCAATGTCAAAATAACATTGGTATCTTGGACAACTCCTTTGGGGTTCACATGTAAGGTGTATGTCAGGGGTGCTCATTAGGTAGATCGTGTTCGACTATGGGCCACTTCTGAGGGGCGGAGCCAGGCCGTGCCAGGCCCCTCCCCGGCTTCTGTGCTTCCACAGCTTCTGCAGGCTAGGAGGGTATAACGTCAAACCAGTAGTGGCTATATATGCCACCACTGGCTTGGCATTACCCTCCTCTCTAGCCTGCAGAAGCTGTGGAAATGCTGAAGCCAGAGGGGGAAGGGGCGATGCCAGGCCGTGCTAAGCCCCACCCCCTCACCAGGCTTCTGCACTTCCACAGCTTCTGCAGGCTAGAGGAGGGTAATGCCAGAGTAATAGCTATCTATGCCACCACTGGCTTTAGATCTTTCTGACTTGGTGTAATTATAAGTAGCTGTAATGTGTTGTATGTGGGGCTGCCTCAGAGCATTCAGAAACTACAGCTGGTACCAAGGTCAGCAGCTAGACTGCTTACAGGAGTGGGATACAGAGAAAGAACTACTCTGCTCCTGAAGGAAATGCACTGGTTACCAGTTTGTTTCCAGGTGCAGTTCAAGGTGCTGGCTTTAGCCTATAAAGCCCAAAACAGTTTGGGACCAGCCTACTCGAGGAACTGCATTTCCTCCTACCAGCCCACATGAGCCCTGAGATCATCAGGAGAGGCCCTGACGATTGATGGGAATGAGAAAGAGGGCCTTTTTGGTGGTGGCCCCGTGTCTCCCCAAAGAGGTACATTCGGCCTCCTCAAAGAGGAGGTACGTTCGGCTTCCTTGTTATTGTCCTTCCACTTCCAGGTGAAAACCTTTTTATGGAAGGAGGCCTTCCCTGACAACACATAATAGCAGCTAAGTTGGCCAAACAAAACTCACATAGACAAAGACTTGAAGCTCTGAGTTGGTGAGTTTAATGCTTTAACTCAGGGCTGCCCAGGAAGTCGATCGCGATCGACTGGTCGATCCTGGGACTGAAGGAGGTCGATCCCAGCCAGATGGGGCACTTCTAGAGGGGGGCGGAGCCATGCCACGCCAAGCCCCGCCCCTCCCCCAGCTTTAGCACTACCACAGTTTCTTCAGCCTTGAGGAGGGTAGTGCCAAGCCAGTAGTGGCTAGCTATTCACTTCTCCCTGTCTTCTCCCTCATTTCCTTCCCGCCTTCATTCAGCTTCTTCTTTTTCCCGGGAACTGGAAGTGACGCTGCTGCTAGGTAGGCAATGCATTCTGGAAAGTGTAGTCCTCCACGCCCCCTCCTTCTCTTCCCCGTTGCTTTGCTGCCATGCCCCATCGCAGGGGCCAGCTTCACACACACACGCGCGCGCGCTTCTCCTCCTCTCTCTCCCTGCGCTCTCTCAGATGCTTCTCTTCCCTCCCTCCTTCCTATTTGGAGAGTCCCATCTAGAATTCAATGTGGTTTATTCAAGTTTTGGCCTACAACTCCCAGAAATCCCAGCTAATTTATCAGCTGTTAGGATTTCTGGGAGTTGTAGGCTTCATGCTCTCAGCCTTTCGTTAGTAATTAAGTTACATTTTAGAAATTTTTGGTTTTTTTTGTAAGTCTTTCTATTACTAATCAACCCCCAATTTGATTTTAGAATCGCCATTTTTGGGTTCGAAACCATGCCTACTAGCTAGCTATGCCACCACTGGCTTGGCACTACCCTCCTCAAGCCTGGAGAAGCTGTGGTAGAGCTAAAGCCAGAGGGGGGCGGAGCCAGGCCATGCCAAGCCCCTCCCTTCTCCCCCTGCTCCGCCCTTCTTCTCTCTCAGTAGATCTTTCTGACTTGGTTTTATTATAAGTAGCTCGCATGCTGAAAAAGTGTGGGCACCCCTGCTTTAACTCATTATGACAACCTCTGTGGCATGAGGTACAGGGATTTTAATGACAATGATATGTGATTATTTTATTGTTTATTTATATTTCTGTAACTTATGTTTTATATTTATCTAACTTGTGGATTTATTGTTAATATGTTGGGTGGATGGGTTGATGGTTTTTTTTTGTATTATGTAGTTGCCTTTTTATTTTTGTATGCCACTTTGAGTGCCAACCATGGGGGGAAATTGGGATAAAAGTTAGTAAATAAATAAATAAATAATATATGAAGGCAGTTTGACACCATTTTAACTGCCATGGCTCAATGCTATGATGGGCTCAGCTGAGCAGTAGTTTGCTGGTATTCCAGAAAGGCGGTTTCAAGTAGATAAATGGTGGGTGGGAGGCTTTGGTCATTGTGGAGCATGGAAGAGAATATCAATCTTTTCAATCACTAATAAGAGGAAGAAGAAAAAGACTAATGTAAGCATAAGGTGCGCTTGCACTTTATGTCACTAACAGGATGCCAATCAACATTCACAGACTTCTTAAAGTCATAGACTTTCTTTCTATGACAGATCCTGGAAAGAATAATTTTTTTCTGAATGACAACTTATTATTTATTTGTTTGTTTATTTATGTACTTTCAAAATCTCCAACTTGCATAGGATTATGAGAAGATTTTTTTTAAAAAAATACTTTGAAAATGTATTTCCAAACTACTGTATATACTCGAGTATAAACCTAGTTTTTGAGCCCCCTTTATAGGCTGAAGTAGCTCCCCTCGGCTTATACTCGAGCCAAGGTTATTTATTATTTTACTCTGATATTAGTATTATTTTTATTATCTTTATTTTATTACTCTATTTATTATTTTTATTACATTTATTATTTTACTCTATTATTACATGCATTACTTTATTATTATTGAAATTATTACATTTACATTATTTTCCTCTATTATTTTTATTACATTTATTAATTTGCTCTATTATTATTGCATTTATTATTTTACTCTAGTTATTATTGTTATTATTACATTTATTATTTTGCTCTCTTTATTATTACTGGAAGGATACGTCAGCACATTTACATTGAAGGAGGCTAGAATAATGCTTTAATCAGAGTTGGACAGTCTTAAATTACAGTTTTATGTAAATATTCAAAAACATTTAACCTACTGATGCCTCAATTAATGTAATTTTATTGGTATCTATTTTTATTTTGGAATTGACCAGTAGCTTCTGCATTTCCCACGTCGGCTTATTCTCGAGTCACTACGTTTTCCCAGTTTTTGTAGTAAAATTAGGTGCCTTGGCTTATATTTGGGTCGGCATATACTCGAGTATATACAGTATTTAAATGCAACATTTTCTTAGTATTGCCAAAACGTAAAAGAAAAAAAGCAGCTTATCTTTGAACCAGGCCCGGATGAACACCTTTTTAGCCCTAGGCCACACTTTGGAATTACACCCCCCCACACACACACAAACACACCACTCAGACCCACACTTGGCTGGCTTTCGCCATGGTGCCTCCGGAGCAGAAGAGAAAGGTGAGTAGGCATCATCCCGCCACCTCCAAGGTCCCCATGCATTCCCACCGGCTGGAAAGCTCCGCTGTGCTCTGAAGGTCTCCTCGGGAGTCGGGAGGCTTGGGGAAAGCACAGCAGTTGCAAACCCACTCCAAAGGTTTGCACGAGAGAGAGAGAGCAAGAGAGAGCGCAAGCACGCGTGAGAGCGAGAGAGCAAGAGAGAGAGCACGCGTGCACGTGCGAGAGAGAGAGCATGAAGAGAGAGTGACACATGCACATGCGAGAGAGAGAGTGTGAAAGAAAATGAGAGAGCACGAGAGAGATTGCGCGCGCGCGTGAGAGAGAGAGTGTGTGTGAGAGAGAGCGCAAGAGCGAGAGAGAGAGAGAGCACGCGCAAGACGGAGCAGAGACTTTGCCAGGAGAAGGAGCGAGGAGGGGCATGAGAAAGGGGGAAAGAGGGGCGCGGACCAGGGGTTTTTTCACTAGTGTGCCGTGAGCAATCATCAGGTGTGCCATGAGAAAAGCTCTCTGCCCCCCTTCCTTCCCCCCCTCCTGCCACACTCCTGCTGCTTGGGAGAGGAGGAGGAAGGGCCAGGTGGCGGCGAAGAAAAATAAGGGACATTGGCCGTTAACCAGCCTCCATCCGCCATGACTCTCGCCCCTTGCTTGTTGAAGCCGCACGGAGGAGCCCTGCCTACTGAAGCCTGTCCACCACTCATGCTCCTCCTCTGTGGGAGAGCTGAGGGGAGGGGAGGCATGACGCAGCCTGGCTCCGCTCCTTCCCCCTGGCTTCAGTGCTCCCACAGCTTGGCCAGCCTTGAGGGGGCAGTGCCAAGCCAGCGGTGGCAGAGCCAGCACAATGCTGGCTTGGCACTGCCCCCTCAAGGCTGGCGAAATTATGGGAGAACTGAAGCCGGGAGGGGGTGGGGCATGGCGTGGCCTGGCTCCTCCCCTCCCCCCGGCTTCGCACTCCCAGCAGGTCACCACCCCCAGCCGTTCTTTACTGTGTTACAGTATCATTTTCTGTCATTTTGGTTGGTGGTGTGCCCCCGGATTTTTTTTAATGTTAAAAGTGTGTCACGGCTCAAAAAACGTTGGGAAACACTGCTTTAAACTACCAAGAACCAAATTAATGAAACTGTCCAGGCTGGAAAGCGAGATGCCAGATCTACCGAATAAGGAAGAAGACAGGCAATGGAAGGACGGTGGCTGAGCTGAAATAAATTTATGAATCAGTTCTTAAAGTTTATTTTTAAATCTATGGCCACTGAGCCGGTAACACAAAGAAACCATAAATCCCTTCCAATGTAATGAACTCAGAATGAACCCAAGAACAGGTCTTAATAAATATGCTTTACTCAAAACACAATCTGCTAATCTGATCAAGCCAGGAGCCTTTCAATTAGCCATTCATAAACGAATTCTCTCATTAAGAAGATGCTGAGCTACTGATTTAATACAGAACCCAGGGAGGGAATGGTTGAGGCTAGATTCCAGGATGACAGCTGGAGGGAAGGAGAGCGACTGGAGGGCCTTTTCATGGCCATATTCAAATATCTCAGGACTTTCTTATGATGTAAAAGTAGTATACTTGACAGCAAAGTCTGATGGTTTCCATGTCGCAATTAAATCCACCATGGTTTTTGTTCTGAACTTCAGAGGACTCACTCAAGCCCCTGAACTGATTTTGGGGATTCTCCACTTGGATTGCTCTTCTAAAGTTCAAAATAAGACCTGGAGCCAGTTCACTGTCTCACTGATACGGACATAAACATATCAGCCATTGAAGACTGAATGTTATAGAAATGCTCTCCAAGGTAATAACTTTAAAAGACGCCTGGAAGAAATCATCTCATTGATGCGGGACCCATCAACCAACAATGCTTAGTGGCCTCGTCATATAGGAGGAAGCCCATCAGCTTCCTGATGGCACTGGGAATGTGGTGCAGCTGGCTAAGTGTCAGCTGCATAAGATCTCTCTGACCAGTAGGACAGAGTTCGAGGCCTGCCCAGGTCGAGGTGGGCGCTCGACCTTTAAGTGTAGCCTGCTGTCGACCTTTGCAGCCTGAAAGATAGTTGCATCTGTCAAGTATTTATTTATTTATTTATTTATTAACTTCGATTTAGTATACCGCTCACTCCGGAGCTCAGAGCGGTTTACAGAAGAAGCATAAACACCGTGAGTAATAAAACAGATTAAACAGTTAAAACACATTAAACATCAAAGCAGTTAAAACATCTTAAAAACACTAGCCCTCAGCCAAGGCTGGGGATGAGATAAGAATCTGGGGGAATCACACAGTGTGGTTGAGTTATAAAACGTTCCTAAAGAGCCAAGTCTTCAAGGCCTTAAGAAGAGCGTTAGGGATAAAGGTACCACATTAATTGGGGAGGAAATTTTGACTGAATTATGAGGCCCTTGAAGAACTCCAGGAAAGCTTAGGAATGCAGAAGGAACAACAAGGGATGCTGGGAACATTGAGAGATGAGGAGTGTGTCAGCTCCCCCTGGTGGCCAGAGTTTGCCTCTGTTCGTCTATATGTGTGTATGTGAAAAACAGCAGGGATTGTCTGCTAAGTATGTGTACCTGTAATCCACTCTGAATCCCCTTCGGGGTGAGAAGAGCAGAATATAAATAAAGTAAGTAAATAAATAAATAAAATAAAATAAATCAGAAGTTCTCATGAGGGTTTCCTGTTGAGAGAACTCCGTTTGGGTTTCAGAATGCAGTCTGTTGAACAACATAGCATTCCAGATCTGAGCAATTTGGCACCAAAGCAAACACACATGCCAAACCATTTATAGCCATTTTGGAAACTCCAACCAGCTGCATGATACAACAGCACATAGCAAATCATAGGATTACATGAAATTACTAGGTAAGAACACCAAGATAAAGTTACTCATGTTTTCCTTACATTTCAGATGGTTATTATTATCAGTACAGCATGCCAATTTGATGATGGTAGGGTGAGAAAGCTCTGGAAATGCTCAATCTGCTTTTCCTGGAGATTCCTAAGAGCTTATTAACGCCATAGTTTCGGTGTTCCTTTCAACATGGCTCAGGCTTCCTTTAAGGTTATGCTTAACCTCTGATCTTTCTCATCACTCCTCCGACCTGGAGTGAATAGATCCAGACATTTCCTCTGCCAGGCCAGAAAGGATAAGGAACTGTTAGCTGGAGCTGTATTATTCCTGAATAGCAACCACTGTATTCTTCTTTGTTGGGGCCAGACTAGCTCACAGATGGGAAATATATAAGCTTGGAGGTTCTGGGAATGGTTTCAAGTTTGTCTATTTACCTTTGTCAAGCAAGGGTTCACAGTTATGGAAAATAATAATAATACACTTTATTTATATTCCGCTCTTCCCACCCCAAAGGGGACTCAGAGCTGATTACAGGTACATATACTTAGCAGACAATCCTTGCCGTTTCCACATACACACATATAGACGAAAAGAGGCAAACTCTGGCCACCAGGGGGAGCTGACGCACTCCTCATCTCTTAGCATTCCCAGCATCCCTTGTTGTTCCTTCCGCATTCCTCAGTGTTCCTGGAGTTCTTTAATGGCCTCATAATTCAGTCAAAAGTTGTCTCTCAACTTAATGTGGTACCTTTATCTCCTACTTGACAGATATAACTGTCTTTCGGCCTGCAAAGGTCAGCAGCAAGCTACACTTAAAGGTCGAGCACCCACCTCGACCCGGGCAGGCCTCGAACTCATGACCTATTGGTCAGAGAGATCTTATTCAGCTGACACTTAGCCAGCTGCGCCACACTTGCCCATTCTTCCCTACAAATTCACATGAGCTGCTGACAGCATTCAAAGACATGATATGAACTGATTTGAACCACTCATCTCTATTGATTTCCTTGAAGAGGTGCAATGTGTCTTCCAAGGACACACAACATTGTTCATTCTCTGTTCAAAACTATTATCAAGAGAATTACTGCTCAATGGCAGTATGGCATGTGTGGCTCTCATGTTTTTGGGGAGATACATACACTCCAGGTTGTACTCTAAGTGCTCCAGTATAACTCCATAGCCAACTTACAGTGGAAGTGGTGTTGGAGAAACTAGAGGTCCAATAGAAGTTGTGTTCTGCTGAAGGAGGTGAACAGACTCCAGGTTATAGTCTAGGTCCTCCAGTGCAACTCTATAGTTAAGGTCCACTGGAAAGTAACTATGGACTTAGAGTTTCCAAGAGATAACACCTTTATAGGAATGCTTAGGTCCTTGAACATAATGTCCAGTGGAAGTTGACCATCGAGTCATACTAGAGAAGCTAGAGATTTTATTCTCTTAGATAAAATTAGTATGTATTAATGTCTTGTTTTCCCATCTTTTCAAGTGGGGAGATTCTGTAATTAATTAGTATAAATGATGCAAATAAATAAATAAATAAATAATCCTCCAGTAAATGTGTTGCATTTCTGTTGTAGAGACTCCTATCTCCCTCTATGAGGAGAAGGTCAGAGGGAGGTGTAGTTTTCTCTACTTGTCTGGTTGATTGAAGCCAGAATGTTATCAAGTTATTTACAAGGAGAGGTTTTTTATTTATTAAAAAATACCCTTTGTCTCTCCCTTCCCCAACCTCTCCTTAGAGCTCCAGTGCACACCATTCACTTTAACAGGAATTCCTGTGATTAAAAGTGGCAGGCGGCATGCATATTTTGACACGGCATCCGTTGTGCGATGTACCTAGCCAGCACTGGTTGCCAAGTTTCAAGGTTCATTGTTTCCATCTTTGCTAAAGAACCTTTCAAATGTTCTGTTCACTGGTGCTGCTGCAAAAATAAGAAGTGTGTGTGTGTGTGTGTGTGTGGTGTTTTCAGCGGGAAGATGCAGCCTGTTACATCTGTGCAAGGAAAGAATTCACTTGATGTTTTTTTTCTTTCATTTCCAAGCCTTTTCTTTTTTGCACCTGTCCTTCAGTTTTGTGCTTCTTCGGGTAGTCAATCATGCTGCCCTTGTGCAGAAACACATACATCATACGACAGTGGAACTTAGGGGAAAGCTTTGTTACCCATTCCCCTTTCATTTATAATGTGCAGGGAAACAAAACGTTAGTTGATGTTTTGGGAAATGTCAGGGGAGGGCCATTTGTGTTGTGTTTTCCCCCTTGAGATAATTCTGTGTACTATGAGAGGCTAAATGTGCATCTAGAGTGTAGAATTTGGTTGCATGCTGCAAGTCGAAATACATCTCACCACATTAAAACAGTGGATGTGGCTCGTAATGAAACATGCCACATTATCACAGGATCTCTACGCCCTATGCCAGTGTTTCCCAACCAGTGTGCCAGGGCACACTAGTGTGCTGGGCGCGATCATCAGGTGTGCCTTGGGAAATTGGAACCTCCAGGAGGGGAGGGGGGAGAGTCTAGTGTGTTGAAGTATAGGACCATAAGAAACCTACCTCAATAAAGGCACAAAATTACAAACACCCCCCTTCCCCACCCGTTGTCTACTTGGTCTCTCCCTCTCCATGCATTGGGAAGGCCCGCCTCCCTTTCCCCAAGTAGAGACCTCCTCTTGCCCCCCCCCCCAAGGGCCTAATGCCGGATGGTTCAGTCCAGCACCGGCCCCGCCTCTCCCTCCTCCACGGTGCGTGTGAAACCGCTCTCAGCCTCCCTCCAGCTCCCTGCCCGCCGCCTTCCTTCCTGCCTGCTTTACCAGCCTCGAGATGCCCACCTGGGCCACCCTGCGGACCCCCGAGGAGCTGCGCAGGTGGTGAGTGAGACTCCTGCTCACCACGACCCCAATTCAAGCCTGGCGGGGAGGGAGGGGGCAACCTAAGTGAGAGGGAGGCTGCTGGTATTTCGAGGACCTCCCCTCCAGAAACTGTAACTCCCAAATGTCAAGGTCTATTTTCCCCAAATTCCATCTGTGTTCACATTTGGGCATATTGAGTATTCATGCCAAGTTTGGTCCTGATCCAACATTGTTTCAGTCCACAGTGCTCTCTGGATAGAGGTGAACTACAACTCCAAAACTCAAGGTCAATGCCCACCAAACTCTTATAGCATTTTCTCTTGGTTATGGGAGTTCTGTGTGGGAAGTTTGTGTCTTTCTGCCATTCCTGCCAGGATTTCTATGTTGTGTTCATCGAAACAGGTCCATGTTTCACACTGAGTGTATAAATTCATTTTAAAAACATATTAACTATATGTATTACTGTGTTAGAGTGTCATTTTGTGTCATTTTGGTTGGTGGTGTGCCCCAGGATTTTGCAAATGTAAAAAGTGTGCCGGGGCTCAAAAAAGGTTGGGAAACACTGCCCTATGCAACTGGAGACATTATACTGTTTAGTCAGTATTGCACCACTTCCCAACAGATGGCCATCCAGCCTGTCATATAATCAATAGAATCCTAGAAGAGTTGGAAGGGACCCCAAGGGCCATCCAATCCCATCCCCTTCTGCCAGGAAGGAGGGCTCTCAGGGGGGCTTGGATGGTGTCCCAAAGGCCCATATCCAAGAAAGAGTCCACCTTGATCAATGGCACCCATTTCCAAAGAAGTAGCCAAGGCAGTAGTGACTTTGCAGGGCTTTCTCTGCCTTACCAAACTGCAACTCCCATCCATTCACAGCATTAGGGTTGTGGCAGTGGAAATGGCAACCCATAGAAGAGAAGGCGAAGAGCCCCGGTGCTCTCCAGTGATGCCAATGTTTCAAAGAGGATCTTTGGCCTCTGTGTGGATATCAGCCAGCAAGCCAATGCCTTAAATCAAGAAACAGCTCCCTAACATCTACAGAGATACTTGCAGGAGCACCTCAGCAAGTGAGAGTCCAAAAGTGGCAGGTTAAAAGCTGGAACCTCAATCAATGGCTGACACCAGATGAGAGACTCCCTTCTGGGGAAACAGAAGATTGGGCAACCTGGAAGGCGTTGAACAGGCTGCGCTCTGGCACCATGAGATGCAGAGCTAACCTTAAGAAATAGAGCCACAAAGTGGAGTCCACAACATGCAAGTGTGGAGAAGAGCAAACCACTGACTGCCTACTACAATGCAACCTGAGCCCTGCCACATACACAATGGAGGACCTTCTCACAGCGACACTCTAAGTCAGTGTTTTTCAACCTTTTTTGAGCCGCGACACATTTTTTACATTTGCAAAATCCTGGGGCACACCACCAACCAAAATGACACAAAATGACACTCTAACACAGTAATACATATAGTTAATATATATTTAAAATGTATTTATACACTCAGTGTGAAACCTGGGCCTGTTTCGATGAACACAACATAGATATCCTGGCAGGAATGGCAGAAAGACACAAACTTCCCACACAGAACTCCCATAACCAAGAGAAAATACTATACCTGTTGGTGGGTGTGCTGGGCTCTGAGGCGCTGAATGGGTGGTGCAGCGAGTAGTAGAGTGAGGCGGGCATGCTGCCCCTGCCGACCCTGGCGTCGGCCGGCTCCTCCTTGCTCTCCTTTCTCCGGAGGCGCCAAGGGCCGAACCCCAAACGCTTCTTACGCCCCTCTGGGGAGCTGGCCTGGCTGCTGGCGCTGAGGTGATGCTCTCGTCGCGGCTCCGGTGCCGGGGAAGGGCACGGAGACAGCAGCGAGTCCGCCTTGGAGTCCTCTGACTCGCTCCGGTGCCAGAAGAGCCTCCCCAGGGGCCGCAAGCCTGCTTCTCCATGGCGATACCCTGGCGAGAGGGAAGGCGATGCTGCTGCTCAAAGGGCGGCTTCGTCCCCCATGCGTGTGAGGCGGCGGTTACAGGGACGGAAGGAGGGAAGGAAGGGGCACCCCAGGAGCGCCCAGGTGTTCTGTGGCACGCGCGAATCCCCGCCCCTCCCTCCACTTATTGAGCAAAGTCCACTGCCAGGGATTCCCTCTTCCCCAAGACTCTGGCCCAGTTTCCCAAGGCACAGCTGATGATCGCTCACGGCACACTAGTGTGCTGCAGCACACTGGTCTAAGTGAATAACTTTGGCTCAAAGGACATGTAAAATTTTTCACTTTGTTTGTGTTTTTAAATACATTATAACTCATCCAATTTGCTTCTGACACGATAAATGAATAAATACAGTGTAGAAATGATGTTGTTTGATATTGGAAGGTCACATGTTGATTCATGGTGGTATTATGGATTTCATAGGGTTGTCTTAGGACAGAATACTTAGAAGTGGACTTTCTCAGATGCTTCATCTTAATTATAGTCGATAGAAGTTGGCGTACATTGGTGGGAGCCCATCAAGTACTAACCAAAGCTGAATCAGCTTAGCTTCCAAATGTCAGACAGTATGTAGTGTTTTGGGGGTATTCAGGCCCTCAAGGCATGGAATAAATTTTACTATAAGATTTTTTTTTACTCTGCAGAATAATTCACTCCATATTGGCTTGCGAACACCTCCCCTGCCAAAATACCCCAAATGCACAGAAAATGGAAGCTTGTATACATTTTTCTGTGCATTTGCATCCTTGCAAAAATGTGCCTCAATTTTCCTTAATATCATTGCTTTAAGCAAGCCATTTACCCTAATATATTTGTTTCCTAAGCTATTTCCCTGCTAATGTATGCATTTTGGGGACCAATTTCCCCCTCCTGATGTATGCAACACACCATTCCAGCAAGCAAGAAAACCAAAGGATAATTGTGTTGTGCTCTCTGTGATTATCCTTGGAGGACGGCCATTTAGGCCACTTTCTCCCCCACTCTCCTTGTTCTTTCCTTTCTCGTGCTACACTTCTTTGCCTCAAACATTTGCCAGTGTCCTTGCTATTGACTAATTGCAACCGAAGCGCCCAACACGGTCCTTGCCAAGCCCTTTCCAGTCCATTACAGAAGCGGGTTCTCGTCCCACAAAGCCGTTCGTGTTCCTCCATTTTTCATGTTTGACTGTCGCGGGCTGGAACAATGCCGGCAGAAAGGCAGAGGAAAAACAGAGAGATTTATCCCCAGTCGTCACTTGCAATGGAAGCTGACAGGCTCAGTAATGTTACATGCTCAATACAAAAAGGGAGATCATTGTATTGCTCTGCGCAAGAGAGAATGCTTTGTGAGAGTCTCTTGCTCTCACTCTAATGGAATGCCCATCACCGCCCTCCCGCAGCGCAGAGGCAATCGGCCTTTCTTCTCGGCTGCAAAGAATGGACGGGCACTTTATCCAACACTATTGTGCATAGAGGCAAAGAGGAGGAGCTGCTTTACATATGGCCCAAATGATCACTTCCCAGATCTAAGGCATTCCTTTATCCAGATTTCCAAAATCCAAAGTATTCCAAATTTTACCACGATTGATATTTGTGGTAAAATGTAAAGGTTTTCCCCTGACATTAAATCCAGTCATATCTGACTTCGGGGGTTGGTGCTCATCTCTATTTCTAAGAGCTGGCGTTGTCCGTAGACATCTCCAAGGTCATGTGGCCAGCATGACTGCATAGAGCGCCGTTACCTCCCTGCCGAAGTGGTACCTATTGTTCTACTCACATTTGCATGTCTTTGAACTGCTAGGTTGGCAGAAGCTGGGTCTGACAGCGGAAGCTCACGCCGCTCCCCGGATTCGAACCTGCAACCTTTCGGTCAACAAGTTTAACAGCCCAGCAGTTTAACCCACTGTGCCAGAGCAGCATAAAAAGTGGGGGAAAGGAATCTGATATATCTTGAGTATCCCATGTCCAGAATTCTAAATTCTGAAATATTCCAAAGGATTGCTTTCTAGGTTGATGGCTGTGATAGTTTGTCACAGCATAAAAACAGACCTAGTATTTATCTACACTGTAGAATGAATGTGGTTTGACAACACTTTAACAACCATAGCTTTATGCTACAGAGTCCTGGGAGTTATAGTTGGGTGAGGCCCTAGCACTATCTAGCAGAGAAGGCTAAAGGACTCGTAAAGCTACCACTTCCACGATACCGTAACATTTTATGTGGCAAATATAGCACTGAACGAAACATGCAGAATAATCACAGGATGCCTCAGACCTACACCTATTGTTAGACTCTATAAGCTAGTTAGCATCCCCCCCGATGTGCCTCAGGACATTGCTGCCAACTGTGAGAGAAATAAAGTTGAGCCCCATGAAAGCCACCTACTGCATAGCTATCAGCCTTCTCTCAGTAGACTCAAATCAAGGAAAGGTTTCATGAGAACCACCACTCCTCTAAATGTTCCTCCAGCAAGAGCATCCCTCTGGGCAGCTAAACCAGGCAATCCCATCTGGGTGCTCCCCCCCCCCTCCACAGGGTCTTCCTCCAGGGTCAAACCAATAACGGGCAAAATGGAAGTTCCCAAACACACTCAGAGATCAAAAGTCAACCTGGCTAAAGGGCACTACCTAGAAGGATCCTCCACCTTGTGTGACCATGGAGCAGAACAAACAACTCAACACCTAATGCTTGCCCATCATGTCCTGCCCGTGCACAGAAGAACTGTTTAAAGCTACAGATAATGAGGTAGCTGTTTCCCGTTTTTGGTTTTGTGTTCCCCCTAATTATACTAATTTATTTATCCAATGCTTTTGACACAAAATTTAAAGCGGTGCCAAACAATATTCATTTTACAATGTCGATGCACCCAAGGAATCTAATACAGGTCAAGCATTTATTATCTGGATTTCCAAAATGTCCAAATTCTGAAATTGGGTGTCTGACAGAAAGACTCTTTGCTTTCAGCGGGTTCAATGTACACAAATGTCCATGCACTAAATTATGGAAAATATAGTCTACAACTCCCTACAGCAGGGGTGCTCACACTTTTTCAGCATGGGAGCTACTGATTAAAAGACCAAGTCCCAAAGATCACCTACCCAGAAATGTAAAACGTATAACTATTTTCTTATTTATTTATTTATTTATATTTATTCTTTTCTCTTTTTTGGTACCGCTCCTTCCAGCAGGCTCGGGGCAGTTTACATAATATGAAGTTATAAAACATCAACATTTCAATTTAATAACAACAATATAAAACAGAGCATAAAAATACATCCAACCACCCCATTTCTCCCACACTGCCATATTACCACACATATTATCAGCCAGAAAGTAAGAAGAGAGGCTTTTGAACTGCAAGGCCATTTAATACTCAGCAAGGTAAACAAAGGGGCATGCAAAACTACACCCAACCACCCCATTTCTCCCACATTTCCATATTCCCCAACATATATTTCTCAAGGAACAAAGCAAGCAGAGAGGCTTTGGAGCTAAAAGGCCATTTTTAAACATTAAAAATAAACAAAGAGACATGCCACAGAACAATCAAGCACCCACCCCAAAGTAAAAAGACCGACCTTTGAGATGCGGTAAGGAAATGACCCCAAAGCATCCTTCTTCCCCTCCATCGTTGCTCCTATTTCCACGTCGCCAGCATGCGTGCCGCCTCCAAGAGCTCACGAGAAGTCCGAGAGGCAGAATGGGCGCTTCTGCGCATGTGCGCGGGGCCAGCCATGCATCACATCATGCAGGCCCACCCCCTTTGGTCTCCTACGACTCTGAGTGGCTGGAGAAGGACGGAGGGGGGAGGAGGAATCCAAAAGAGGGGGCCCATTCTGCCTCTTGGACTCTGGAGCTTTTGGAGGCGGCGAGTGAGCAGGGAGCGGGGAGGAGCAACGACGGAGGACTTCTTTGCAGCGTGCAGGGGCGCGTGAAGAGGACCAACAGCAAAAAACCTGGTCAGGGGCTTGAAGATCACCAGGATGAGGCCCAAAGATCACCCTGGTGATCGAGATCACCATTCTGAGCACCCCTGCCCTACAGGTTATATGAAGATGAAACATGAATTGCATTCATGTAGGGATCCCATCTCCAAGACATGTTGAGATGGAAGTGCAAACATTTCCAAAATGAAAATAAATCTCCAAAAACCCAAAATGATTCTGGTTCCAAGCGTTTTCGATAAGGTCCAACATTTTCTGTACATCCAATATGATTTTGAGCCCCCAAGGAGACATCAGTAGGGAAGTTCTTGGTCGCCCTTTGGGTCATAGGAAGTAGGTCAGCATTTCATCAGGAATATACATTTAGATAGGGCTGGGGGGACGGGGGACGGGGATGGGACGATGGGACGAGACATTCTTTGGAGAAGTTGGAATTTCCACACTACCAGCATAGAACAGGAGAAAAACAGAGACTTTACCAAGCTCTGTTTTTGAGTTTTGAGAACATTAGGAAAAACTTCCTAACTGTGATAAGATAAAGCTGAGACATGATGAGGGCCATGTATAAATAGTAGGCCTGGTTGATCAAGGAAAAAATGGTTCAAAACTCATTTCAAACATAGGGAGCGCTGGCGATTCGATTCTCAAATGATTTCAGAAATTTTGGAATCGCTTCTTTAATGGTGCCCACGATTGTGCAATAAGCGCGAAAACCTGCAAAAAACCTCAGACTGACACGGGAGGGAAGAAATCCGCTTCCAAACTGGGTTAAACACAGCTCCTGCCCCAGGTCCTCCCTGCGTCCAAACACCCAGTTTGGACGTGGATGCCTTCCCTCCACTCAGAACTGGGGTGAGACCCGCACACGGAAGGGAAAGCCAGGGAAGGGAAACCCGCCGATTCCTTTCTGAAAATGGCAGCGGTGGCTTCGAAATGGCAAATTCACTTCCTGGTTGCTTACATCGCTTCAAGACCGCTTCAAAAGTGAATTTAATCCAAATTCATTTTGATTTTATGAACATTCCAATGGACCTACCCAGGCCTAATAAATAGGTGAGGGGAAGTCATAGGGAGGAGGGAGCAAGCTTGTTTTCTCCTGCCCTAGAGACTAGGACACAAAGTAACAATTCATTTATTTATTTATTTGCCATGCTTCTATACCGCCTCTCTCAGCCCGAAGGCAACTCGGGGCGGTGAACAACCAGCAACAAGTGCCCATATACAATACATCACAAGATAAAAACAGTCATATAAAAACATATAGAATTAACAGTTAAAAACTACAAAATACAAATCTCAGCTCCACAATCTTAAAATCGGTTTCCGTTTCGTCGTCATACTAATCCTTGATCTCGATTAAAGTTCGTCTGCAAATGCTTGCTCAAAAAGCCAAGTCTTGACTTTTTAACAAAATGTCAGGAGGGAGAGGGCCGATCTGATGTCACTAGGAAGGGAGTTCCAAAGCCAAGGAGCCACCACTGAGAAGGCCCTGTCTCTCCTCCCCGCCAGGCGCGCCTGCAAAGCAGGCAGGACCGAGAGCAGGGCCTCTCCGGATGATCTTAAGAATCTTGATGGTTCATAGGGAGAGATGCGTTCGGACAGGTAAGTTGGACCAGAACCATTTAGAGCTTTAAAGGTCAAAACCAGCACTTTGAATTGTGCCTGGTAGCAAACTGGTGGCCAGTGGAGCTGGCACAACAGGGGAGTTGTACGCTCCCTGAGTTATCAACCTGGCTGATGTCCGTTGGACCAGTTGAACTGCTTCAAAACTAGTTGAAGCAGTCTTCAAAGGCAGCCCCACATAGAGAGCATTGCAGTAATCTATATGGGATGTAACCAGAGCATGAACTACCGTGGCCAAGTCAGACTTCCCAAGGTACAGGCACAGCTGGCGCACAAGTTTTAATTGTGCGAATGCTCCCCTGGTCACCACCGAAACTTGGGGTTCCAGGCTCAGCGATGAATCCAGGATCACAACAATGGCTTCAAACTACAGGAAAGGAGATTCCACCTGAACATGAGGAAGAACTTCCTAACTGGGAGAGAACTGTTCAGCAGTGGAACTCTCTGCCCTGGAGTGTGGTGGAGGCTCTGTCTTTGGATGCTTTTAAGCAGAAGCTGGATGGCCATCTGTCGGGGGGCTTTGAATGTGATCTTCCTGCTTCTTGGCAGGGGGTTGGACTGGATGTCCTATGAGCTCTCTTCCAACCCTAGGATTCTATGATTTTATAGATATGCTTCCCCATATCTTAATATATGTTTGGCGAAGAACAGGAATTGGATGTTGATGCTTCTGCACAACTATCGCCTCTGTTGATGTTTCTGCACAAGCATCACCTTCGGATTTGCACTTGGTACAATAATTCTTTCTTTCCCTCAGAATAACAATAATAATAATACCCACCCCCTGCAAAATTCCTGGTGTTTTTGGCATGTTACCTCTCCCTTATCTTTGCCCATCCAGCAGAAGTTATTCCCGTCTGCCGTGTATTAACATGCCGCCAAGGGACTGTAAAGGCAGCATCCTTTGACTGACAAATCCACCTGATACTGTGTCTCTTTCCCTTCCCACCCAGGTCCCCCCTCCCTGGGCCGCCCCCATGAAGCTGAATACGCAAGGCAGCAACCGTATCATCAAGGCAAGACTTTCTCTGTCCTGGAGAGATAAACCCATCACTCAGCAAACTCCCAAGCAGGTGTTGAGCTGCAATGTAGATTTCTCTTCTCCCCTTCACCGCCACTGCTCCCTTGCCGCTAATCTCTTTCTCTCTCTCTCCCTGGCATTGCTCATCTTGTTCTAACATCGCACAACATTCCCAGTGCGCCATCTTTGGAGTCAGATGAATTGGGAGGGGGCTGTAGTCTGCAGCTGTCATAGAGAAGACAATGTGTGTGTGTGTGCGTGCGCGTTTTGGGATGGGAGAGGATCTGGAGTCCCAGCACAGGCTTAGTTAGGAGCTTTGCAGGAGGACCAGTGTCTCTGAAGGCTAGTTAGGAGCTTTGCAAGAGGACCACCTTCTCATTTCCAATCAAAGAAGGACAGATTCTCAAAAACAATGTGTACAAGAGAATAAAACACAGCTTCTTTGAAAATGGGTTTCATTTTAATACTAGCTGTACCCACCACGCATTGCTGTAGCCAACCTTCCCTTCCCCTTTCTCTCCTTTCTTCCTTCCCTTTTTTTCTTTCCTTCTCTCCTTCCGTCCTTCTCTACTACTTTCTTTCCTTCCCCTCCCTTTATCTTTCCCTTTTTTCTTTCCTTTCTTCCTATCTTCCTTCTCTACCTATTCTTGGACTGCAACTCCCAGCAGTCCTCTTGATTGATCGATCTACCTACCTACCTACCTACCTACCTCTAAGTAATCTATCTATTTTATCTATCTGGAGGATTGCTGAGAGTTCCAGTCCAGGAATCGGAAACTGGAAATATGCACTGTATTGTCATTTAGCTTTTTTCCACTGTTTTTTTTTTGGGGGGGGGGGGTTATGAGTGATGGTCACTCATTGGTCTGTTAAGGGTGTAGTGTCCAATTTTTGTGTCAATTCATCCAGTGGTTTTTCAGTTATGTTAATCCCACAAACTAACATTTTAATTTATTTATTTATTATTCACACTTATTAGTCGCCACTCCCAGTGTGGCTCGGGGCGACTTACAAAAGTGAAATCACAGGATAAAAACACAATAAAACACAATAAAACAGATATTAGCTAGATAAAAACTCCTCAGCAACAGCTGTACACATAGAACGGGCGGGGAGTTAAAGATGGTGCACCAGCTGCGTCCATACCTTGAAAAGTCAGATGTGGTCATGGCAGTACACGTGTTAGTCACATCCAGGTTAGAGTACTGCAACATACTCTATGTGGGGCTACCCCAGAAGAGCATTTGGAAATGAACTGGTTCAAATTACAGTACATTTTTATTTATATAGGCTAGCCTTACCCTGCCATACGTTGCTGTAGCCCGTCTGTCTTTATGTGTTTTGTGTGTGTATATATATTTGTGTATATGTGTATATATGTGATTTTGTGCGTGTGTTGTAATGTTTTTTAAAATTATTTTTTGGTTTTTAAGTCCCTTCCACTGTATTTTTCAGTGTTTTTATGAGTGATGGTCACTCGTTGGCCTGATAGGTGTATTGTA
Organism: Anolis apletophallus; assembly: GCA_030556195.1. NCBI lineage: Eukaryota > Metazoa > Chordata > Lepidosauria > Squamata > Anolidae > Anolis > Anolis apletophallus. The sequence goes on from JARBWK010000013.1 coordinate 20,862,768, forward strand.
TCCAAAATTGGTGTCAATTTGTCCAGTTGTTTTTGAGTTGTGTTAATCCCACAAATGAACAATATATTTTTACTTATATAGAAGATTCTGTGACCATGTCCCTTGCATGTTTGCTTAGAATCAGTGTTAGCTCATACTCTCTATGTCAGTGGGCCAGGTTTTCGTCTTCCTTACAGGAACTCTCCAACATGCCGAGCCTGTTCTCTAAAGGGATTTCAGCACCTTTGGTTTTTCTTGCTTGATTTCTCCTTTAGCAAGTCTGTGTTTGCTCTGAATTTTAGTTTTTTGTCTTCCTCTCTATAAGAACTGACTTGGAAGGGAGCCCCAGTGCGGGGTTTCAGTGACATTTCTTTCCAAGACATTGTAATCAAATAGCAGCTGAAATATTGGAATGGAGCTTTGATTAGGTCTAAGGGTCCTTCAACAAAGCCATATAATCCAGAATATCAAGGCAGGAAATCCACCATATCTGCTTTGAACTGGGTTATCTGAGTCCACACTACCATATAATCCAGTTCTGTGTGGATTATATACAGCTGTGTGGAAGGGGATTGAGAATGTTTGAGGTCCCGCAGGAGAGTCTGCGGCAGGGGTGGGCAATTACCAGCTCTCCAAGTGTTTTGGACTTCAACTCTCAGAAATCCTAACAGCTGGTAAACTGGCTAGGATTTCTGGGAGTTGAAGTCCAAAACACCTGGAGGGCCGGTAATTGCCCACCCCTGCTTTACGGTGTGCTTTTACTGGACAGCACAACTGTGGCAACTTCCAGCTAAAGACATTCTTTTAAATACGGTTCATTATTATTCACAGTTTCCTTTTTTCACTTTGTTCAGAAACATATCCATGTCCAGTGCATGATATAATGTGCAGAGAGATCCATATGCAAAGCCATCCTATGCACAGCTCTGTTTTGACAATCTTAAAGTTAATATAGCTAGCTATTCCACATTAATCAATCAATCAATCAACCCAATATTTCACAGTGAAAATACACCAGTGTTTCTCAACCTGCCAAATGCCGTGATCCCTTAATATGGTTCTTTATGTTGCGGTGACCCCAATCAGAAAATTATTTTTGTTGTTACTTCATAACTGTAATTGTGCTACTGTTATGAATCGTATTGTAAATATCTGATATGCAGGATGTATTTTCATTCACTGGACTAAATTTGGCACAAATACCCAATACACCCAAATTTGAATAGTGGTGAGGTTGGGGAGGTGGGGGAATGTGTTTGTCATTTGGGAGTTGTAGTTGCTGGGATTTATAGTTTACAACTATAGACAATGGTGAAAGTTGCTGCTAAGCCACAAACAGAACGTGATGAATCTAATAATATATAATATGATGCAATATAAATCACTCATATGACAACACAGAACCTTGAATGAAATAATAACATGTCTATTGTGGACTTTAAATATTGGAACTTATCCATATCAAGGACTTACCTTATTCAGGATAGTACACTGGAACTTTTGGATTTACAACTCATTGAGGGTAGGAGCCCATTGTGGGTGTATTATTATTTCATTCAAGGTTCTATGCTGTCATATGAGTGATTTATATTGCATCATATTATATATTATTATATTCATCACGTTCTTTAGTCTGTTTGGGATTTATAGTTCACTTATACTTCACCTACAATCAAAGAACATTCTGAACTCCACCTTCAATGGAACTGAACCAATCTTGGCACACAGAACTCCCATGACCAAGAGAAAGTCCGTCCTTCCTTCCTTCCTTCCTTCCTTCCTTCCTTCCTTCCTTCCTTCCTTCCTTCCTTCCTTCCTTCCTTCCTTAATAATACATAAGAACACAGTGGGCATTGACCTTGAGTGTAGGAGTTGTAGTTCACCTACATCTGGGCATTGACCTTGAGTGTAGGAGTTGTAGTTTACCTACATCCAAAGAGCACTGTGGACTCAAACAATCATGGATCTAGACCAAACTTGGTAAACACAGGTGGAGTTGGGGGAAATAGACCTTGACATTTGGGAGTTGTAGTTGCTGGAATTTATAGTTCACCTACAATCAAAGAGCATTCTGAACTCCACCAATGATAGAATTGGGCCAAACTTCCCACACAGAACCCCCATGGCCAACACTGAAATACACCAAGAAGATCCTGGCCTACATATAGAAGAAACCAATACTTTTGCTTTGCCCATGCAGGCACAAGACTCAGGTCCTTAAGTCTTCAATATCAGGGCCTGAATTCCTGTGTATTCATTGCTCCTTGTGCTTATCAGTTAAGGTTTTCTTTTCTTTTCATCCCACAAAACTCCTTATCTTTAAACCTGCACAGACATCAGATTAACACACATGATCCTTTCATCCTGAGCATTGCTTTATTTGTTAAATTTGGCTTCGGCAAAGGGGACTGCATTTTGTTTCACTTTGTTTTTGAAGAGTTTAATATTGTTCAGAAACACTGGGATGGAAACAAACAAACTCAAACGCAGGAGAAAATGAATCGGGCAGATTTTCCCATCTGTAGATTTAACGAAAGAGGTTAAAAGGTGAGACAGACACACAATAGGTTTGCCAAGCTCCGAACTCAGGTTAACCTCTGATATGTACAGACGGAGTGGGTGAATCAGAGGTTCAGGTAAGTCAGAAAGGAGTTAACCAATCCCACTTAGACTAGGGACGTTGCTTCACCTCTCTTTCGCTCCTGAACAGGTGAAATGCAAGACCATGGCTCTTCGTACCCTTGCTGGGCAAAGTATACAGTTACCTCTTGATAATACGAGTACCTGGGAATGATCCAGGAGGACATGAGTTCTGATAAAGGGCATAGTGTTCATGGAAGTTCAATTGGTCTGGGAGCAATAACTATTGAACAACACCCAAATCATCTATGGCAAAGGCTTGGGGACTTTAAACCTTAGGCCTCAATTCAATTTCAGAGAAGTTCATGGGGATGTCTTCTGGTGGTGGCAAAGGGCAAAGGATGGGGCCAAAACTATGAATGTAAACCAGTCAAAAAATATTTCTTTTAGTAACTTAGGACAGTGTTTCCCAACCAGTGTGCCGCGGCACACTAGTGTGCCGTGAGCGATCATCAGGTGTGCCGTGGAAAATTGGAGAGAGAGAGAGAGAGAGCCCTCCTGTCCTACTGGGAAGCCCTAGCCAGGGATCGATCCCTTGCCTGAGTCCTGCAAACACAGCCTCTACTCACCACTTGCCTTCTTGGGCTTCCTCCTCCTCTCCGCTCCTTCCTTGGCCTCGGAAGGGTTTGAGGCGAAAGGCGGGGACTGCATCAGAGCCGCACAGAGAGAGAGTAGATGGGACTTCCCCGGGTCCCCCGGCTGCCCGGGGGCAGATCTACGCCATAGCATTCATGCAGTGAGGCACCTTTTGGTCTTCCAGGGCTCAAGGCTTCGGAATCCCGGGATTTGTAGTTTGAGGAGGCTCAGGATGGTGTCAAACTACCACTCCTGTGACTCCCTCGCACTCAGCCAAGGCGGGTCAAGGGGCGTTCGGGACTCAGAGTTGAGGCACCTTTAAGCAGGGGCCAAAAACTAACAGGGTTTGCTCACTTAAGGCAGGCGTGGGCCAACTTGGGCCCTCCCTCCAGGTGTTTTGGCCTACAACTCCCACCATTCACACACACACACACACACACACACAAGCTGTATAAATTTATTAGCTGTACGCACCACGCGTTGCTGTGGCCAACCTTCGCTCCCTCTTTCTCTCCTTCCTTCCCTCTTTTTCTTTTCCTTCTTATTTCCCTTTTTCTTTCTTCCTTCTCTACCTGTTTCTTTTCTCCCTTTCTTTGCTGTTTGGTTCCATTTTCCTTCCTTCCTTCCTTCCTTCCTTCCTTCCTTCTTTCTTTCCTTCCTTCCTTCCTTCCTTCCTTCCTTCCTTCCTTCCTTCCTTCCTTCCTTCCTTATTAATACATAAGAACACAGTGAGAGACTGACAGCTGTTGAGCAAGACCTTCGTGTGTGTCTTTCTGCCATTCCTGCCAGGATATCTATGTTGTGTTCCTCAAAACAGGCCCAGGTTTCACACTGAGTGTATAAATACATTTAAAAAACATATTAACTATATGTATTACTATGTTAGAGTGTCATTTTGTGTCATTTTGGTTGGTGGTGTTCCCCAGGATTTTGTAAATGTAAAAAATGTGCCGCGGCTCAAAAAAGGTTGAAAAACACTGACTTAGGAGACACATATAACTAGATAGTAACATGACATTAGAATGGTCTGTTACTGACTATAGTGGATTATCCATTTTGGAGGTAGATTGCTGTGAGTTTTCTGGGCTGTATGGCTGTGTTCCAAAGGCATTCTCTCCTGACATTTTGCTCACATCTATGGCAGGCCAGATTGTATTCATTTTCATGGTTTCTTCCTTTCTGTTGAAATTGTCCATATGTTTGTGGATTTCAATGGCTTTTCTGTGTAGTCTGACATGGTGGTTGTAAGAGTGGTCTGGAATTTCTGTGTTCTCAAATAATATGCTGTGCCGAGGTTGGCTCATTGGGTGCTCAGCTATGGAAGATTTCTCTGGTTGAATTAGTCTGCTGGGCCTTTTATGAACAAAATCTGGCTACTAGTGTTTAAAAAAACCCTATAATCAGGACAGTAAATAAAGAAAATCACTCAGAAAACAGGGGAATTCCAGACAACAATCAGTCAAGGCTCATCTATGAACCCACATGACCTCTTCGATCTTCCAGATAGGCCCTTCTCTCGCTCCCGCCCTTATCGCAAGTGCGACTTATGGGGACGAGAGAGAGGGCCTTCTCTGTGGTGGCCCCTCGAATCTGGAATCCCCCCCAGAGACATTAGGCAAGCCCCCACCCTGGCAATCTTTAGTAGGAGCCTGAAAACTTGGCTCAAAACCATTTGATCTCGGGATTTAGTTGATCTTATTCAGTGCACTCTTTGGTTGTTTTCTAGGAAGTGTATAGATACATTCAAATATCACAAAATAATGGACAACGATGAAAGGCAAAAATTAAAAAAGACCAGAAAGAGATATAAAAAACACACAGCATAACCAGCTCATGCACTTACTTAATCAACCTTATGAGAGACCCAACATTCAATGCTCCAACCAATTTCTTGCCCCATCCCAAAATATTCTCCATCGAATCCTGGATGTGTCTTGAAGCCTTCAAGCTCAATACCAACCTAATGCAAACCCTACTGAAGCCATGCCAACATTGCCATTTAAAAAGGATCAGAGCAAATTGTCCTAAGGAGAAATGTATTTTGGCAAGCTGGCAGGGCCCTGCATCCTTTGAAGAACGGACTGGAATGAGCAAGAAGCAACTTCTGGAAGAGGCAGAAAAGAGCTCTCTTCCATCTGCCTCCCAACAGCCTGTCTGCCTTTTGTGTTGCAAAGACAGCTTTCCGCTCGCATTAGATGTTTGCAGTCCATATTGCGTCGAATGGTGTCAGCCACAATCAGCCTTGAAATATGAAGTGCTTCTGTATTTTCTCTCTCTCTCACTCTGGTTTATTTGGGTTTTTAATTTTCTCTGGATTTTGCTTGAGCAATTTCCAAAGAGCGTGTTTTTTTATAATATTTGGCTCTGACAATGAAGAGAGCAAAAACACTACAGCTTTTCCAAAGACCGAGAATTGCTAAGTACATGCAAATCATAAAATCGTGCCAAATCGTTTCTGAAGACTTTTCTTTCTGCCAGGTCTCTGGATGTTTTTTGACACAACTAACGAAGGATAGGGATCGAGGGTTGGAGATTTCCCATGGATAAAAAGCTTGGACGGGGAGAGAAAGATCCTTGGCGTTAGATTATTTCCAGCCATGGAATTCATCCATCTGACTCTGCCTTTCCGTTTTTACAAATCCTTTTGAAACCAAATTCTGTGCCATTGATAAATTTGAATGGGGTCTAATTGACAGCAGTCAGTTTGTTTGCTGCTCCATTCACAAAGGAACAATGCACAAATCTAGTGTTTATAAAGCATGCTGGGGGGAAAATTCTTTGTAATCATGACAATGCATCTATGCCCCATTATCTCCTCTTCATGAGATGCTTAATGGTGAAAGACTGCTGGAAAAGTAGTGGGGAAGCAAACAGACATTTGGGGAGTATCAAACAACTATCACTCAGGAGGTTTGCCCCATAGGACCTTATTGAAAGTGGAAAGAGCATCCACTGAAATTGGGGGACAATTCTTCACTAGATATTTTTAAACAGAAGTTGAATGGCCCTTTGTGGGAATGTGTTATGTGTGGATTTGTCCATGGGTAGAATGGAACTCTTCAGTTCTTTCCATGGCTCTCTAGGCCAATGGAGACTCTGGCACAGACATCAGAAGGGTTGCAAGATTGGGCTTGGCCGTCTAACTGGCCAAGCGGGTTGCGGGGCAGCGTTGCCCTTGCGCCATCTTCTTCGCCTGAGGGGCTTCCCCCCCCAGAAGCCCCTGGGGGGAGGCTTCCCGCTGCCCTGCTGGCCGGCCAATGAGGGGGCTGGCCCCGCCCCGCCCCCTCCCTGCTTCCGGCCAGCCAGCACTTTCGCCCGGGCAGCTTATTTAAGGCTGCCCGGGGACTGCCTGGCCACGTGCGCAGGCAGTCTTGTTTTTTCTCCCACCCTCCCTATTTATTGCATTGTTTCTCTGCAGTTTATTGTTGCTCTGTTCATGGTTTTACGTTTTGTTATGTTCTTTGTCACAACTCTGTGTTTGGTGTGTGGCGTGTAGCATGGCCCCTGGATCAGGCTGACTTATCGCCCCTTGGTTGTTAGGGGGATAACACCCAGGCCTCCTGGGGTGCTGAGTTTCCGTGGACAGGCATTGGGCTGCTCGCACCCCAGGCTTGAAAATGCCTTTAGTCATTCGTGGGGGCTATTCTTCCCTGATCCAGGATCCATGCGTGGCCGCCAACCCTTTGTTCCTGTTTTGAATAAATTTATTTGTGGCCATTTTTATCCAACCAATTGTGTCTGTATTTTGTTCTTTGCATGCGGTGTGTCACCCTTGCACACGCAACAAGCCACAAGAGGAAAGAAAAGACAAAGACCCACCCAGAAGAAAAGTGTTCTTACCATACATCAAGGGAACCATTGACCGCAGACAGAAGCTGATGAAGAAACACAACATACAAACTATCTACAAACACACTGAGAAAATCCAACAAATGCTCCATTCCGCAAAGAACAAGAAGAATACTCTCACCTCTGCAGGAGTCTACCATATACCGTGCAGCTGTGGACAAGTCTACAGAGGGACCCCCAAATGCAACAGCACTTCCCAAACATGAATCAAGGAACACGAAAGACACTGCAGACTCAGTCAACCTCAGAAGTCAGCAATAGCAGAGCACCTGATGAACCAACCTGGACACAGCAGATTATTTGACAACACAGAAATGATGGATGTCTCTGACAACCACCATGCCAAGTTACACAGAGAAGCCACTGAAATCCATAAGCACAGGGACAATTTCAACAGCAAGGAGGAAATCATGAAAAGGTACAAAACCTGGCTACCAGTATTAGTAAAAAAAAACCCTCTAAAATCAAGATACTAAAAAAAACCAGGGTAATTTCAGACAGGAAACCATCAAGGCCAGCTAACACCTCCCAACAAAGGATTCCACCAGGCAAGAGGCAGCTAGGCTTTGAAGCTGCAAGGCCATTCAATGCTAATCAAGATGGCCAATGGCAACATTCACACTTGCCTCAAGCAGACAAGAGTTCTTTCTCCCAGGCTGTACATTCCACAGATATATAAACCTAACTTGCTTAGTTTCCAACAGTCCTAAAACCTCGGCCATAGATGTGCGTGAAAGTCAGGAGAGAATGCTTCTGGAACATGGCATACAGCCCGGAAAGCTCACAGAAACCCAGTCTTTCCATGTCATTATTCATGATGTTATTTTTAGAAAGAAGAAACTTTAGCACTTCTCTCCCAGTTGCAAAAAACTGAGGACTTATTCTGTGCTAAATTGCTTTTTTTTGCACATAAAGCAGCATTTTCCATGCAGGAAACAGAATTTTCTGCACTGAGAACAATATTACTTTCTGCTCAGGAAAATGCTGTTGTGTGAGTGAACAGAAGAAGCATTTTTTTGGTTTGGATCAAATCCTCAACTGTAAATACTCATATCAGTCTAGGATTCCTCTCATTGGGATTTCCTAAGAAACATGTACCCAAATATTTCCCCCCAATAATTTTAATATTCTTTCTATCTCTATTGACATGAGAGTTCTCTAATCTATTGGGACACTAGTAACCACATGACAATTTCTGCCTTCATCTCAGATCTATTTCCATGGCCAGAAAGCAAAAAAGAAAAGCACCCAACACCAGTAATTTGGGCTCCCTCCCATAGGTTGACAGATATTTTCTCAGCATGATATATTTGCATTTGGATGACATAGGCGGCATCAAAACTATGCAATTATATTTATTTCATAGAGTTCTAACTGCTATGATACCGAAGGCTTTCATTGCTGGAATCACTGGGTAGTTGTAGATTTTTCAGGCTATATGGCCATGTTCTAGAAGCATTCTCTCCTGACATTTTGCCTGCATCTATGGCAAGCATCCTCAGAGGTTGTGAGGTGTGTTGGAAACTAGGATAATTGGATTTATATATCTGTGGAATGATGTCCAGGGTGGGATGTCTAGGCCAGTGTTTCCCAACCAGTGTGCCGGGGCACACTAGTGTGCCGTGAGCGATCATCAGGTGCGCCGTGGGAAATTGGAACCTCCAATACCCTTACTTATTAAAGTAGCACCGCTACGTCACAGTACAAAATGCACAATTAATCATATATAATCACATGCAAAAAACACATTCAAAGTACCCAATCCTGCTGAAGAAAATCCAGTCTTACATAAGGTAGTTCGGCATGGTTGCCACAGAGAGCAGAGGAGTTGCGAACCAAGAAGTAGCGAGTTCACGGAGCGCTCCTCTACGGAAAACTCACGATATCTGATGAAATCACGGAAGTGAGTGCAAAAAACAAAGTGTATCCTCACGATGTTATCCAATGTCAGTTCCAGGATCCGCACAATAACACAGTCAGTTTGCGGACAATTTAAAGAAGCAGCACCATAATCATAGCGACAAGGTAGAAAATCACATAATCACATATATTCAAACCACCAGAGGCCGAAGATAGATCTGGCAGTGGAATCGAAAGCTGGCATGGGCAAATTTGAACCTTCCAGGTGTTTTGGACTCCAACTCCCACCATTCCTAGCAGCCTCAGGCCCTTTTCCTCCCCCCCCCTCAGCCACTTAAGCAGGAAAGGGCCTCAGGCTGTTAGGAATGGTGGGAGTTGAAGTCCAAAGCACCCAGAGGGCCGAAGTTTTCCCATGACTGACAGTTGTTGAGCAAGACCTTCGTGTGTGTCTTTCTGCCATTCCTGCCAGGATATCTATGTTGTGTTCATCAAAACAGGCCCAGGTTTCACACTAAGTGTATAAATACATTTAAAAACATATTAACTATATGTATTACTGTGTTAGAGTGTCATTTTGTGTCATTTTGGTTGGTGGTGTGCCCCAGGATTTTGTAAATGTAAAAAATGTGCCACGGCTCAAAAAAGGTTGAAAAACACTGGTCTAGGCAAGTGAGGTTTATAGATCTGTGGAATGTCCAGGGTGGGAGAAATAATTCTTGTCTGCTTGAGCAAGTGTGAATGTTGCAGGTAGCCACCTTGATTAACACTGAATAGCTTTGCAGCTTTAAAGCCTGGCTGGTTGCTGCCTGAGAGATCCTTTGTTGGGAAGTGTTGACAAGTCACTGAAAAGGAGCCAAGAAATAGGCATCACCCCTCTGGTAATACAAACCAATAAACAGCCTAAGAAAGGTGCAAATGAATATTTTTAGTGGCAAAAAAGGCCAATAAATCAGGTGAAATTCACAAATACGTGAACTGTCTTACATCATCTGTACAAGAAGATATAGAATAATATTCGGCAACAGAAGATATCCCTGTGTCGGGAAAGTCTGCAACTCACACAATCTAAATGAGGAGGGAGAAGAAGTCTTCAGTCAAGGAGTGAGGGTATTCCACATGAGGGTATGCGCGGTCGATCCTATTAGGTATTACACCTTTAATGCATGGATATGCTTGGATTTCCATTATTCGCCGCCCTGAGGAAGGGTCGAAACAGGACAGATTTCTATATATTAACCCGCAGGTGGCTGAATCCTTTGCACTCTTCGCATGACACGGAAGATCTCCCGTGTGACTGGGATTCTCCCTGCTTCTCCACCTACCACCACGGCGACACAGGAGCATTGGCTCCATTGTGGAATACAATTTATTTGCCTTTTTCAGTCTACTGAGTGATTCCCTACTTCACCATTCCCACACGGAGGCGGGATCTCACAGTGACCAAGCAGGAACATTGGATTCAATGTGGATTATAATTTCATTTCGCTTTGTGGATTACAAATACTTTAATTTGAGCATCGGCTAGTCTAACAGATTACAAACCTCTCATGTGGAATACCCTGACTCCTTGACTGAAGACTTCTTCTTCTTCCTCATTTAGATTGTTTGAGGTGTTGGCAAGTGCCAGGGAACAATGTGCATGAAGTTTCCAACAAACATGTCTAGTTTCCAAAAGACCTCACAACCTCTGAGAATGCTTGCCATAGATGCAGGTGAAACGTCAGGAGATAATGCTTCTACAACATGGCTATATAGCCCGAAAAACCTACAACAACCCACTGCTATGATACCATCTGTAATGCACATATGTCCACTGGCAACTTGAACAGCATCTCTGGTTGCCAATACACTGTTGAGAAAAAAAGGGGGGGGATGATTCACAGCTCTCTGACTGGATTATTGGAGCACTGGATAGTGCCAGACTTATTGCCCTTACATTATTTCTTTCCCCATTATAATGTCTTCTCTCAAAGGGTTTCCGGGCCTGGCTTGAAATCACACTCCCACCTTCTCCTGCAGCAGCAGTGTTGACGAAAAGAGGAACCAAGCATTGCACTTGCTCTTGGAGATGTCTGAGTTCAGCATCATCCTGAGCATAAGCCAACCCATCAGCTCCCCTTGGCTCCTTTGAGATGCAATCTGGTTTCCAGCTGGCTGAGCAACTTCATCCTGACTCATGTGGAATTCCTGCTCCAGTAAATCCAGGCTGCTTTGCAAGGCAAAACAGTATCAGGAAAGCAAAAACAGTATCTGACGTCAGCTTACAATGCCACTTTCCCCTCTTGCTGGGGGGAGGGCAGGCGGAGGAGATGACTATCTGCTATGCAAAGTGGCAAACTGATTACAAGAGGCTCAGCGGATCAGCGGCCCCTTAAATGGGAGCAGCGATCCATTCCCTTCCTCTTGGGCCCAGGAAACCTCTTGCTCCCGTGAACAGAAAAGAGATTGCTTGCCTGATTCTGTGGGGAGCTGCTCCATTTTGAGACAGGGAGAGTGACAATATCACTGCTGCAGGTGCGCCGGTGGTGTGACTTCACATCTGCACTCCCAACCCAATTCCTTCTGGACCTTCTGCTTCCCGCCAGTCATTTCTTGTGGTACCCGCTGTTCTAGAATTGACAGCAGAAAGCCTGAGAGGAATGAACGATGTCTTATTTGGAGGAATCAAGCAAAACAACATGGCATAATACGCAGCTTTATCTGTTTGCGGTAATCTGTGGATGTCTTTACGCCATCTTCTTGCCCCACTTGTGTTCGCAACATCCAAGGGCTTGCCTTACAGTGGTTCTCAACATGTGGGTCTCCAGGTGTTTTGGCCTACAACTCACAGAAATCCCAGCCAGTTTACCAGTTGTTAGGATTTCTGGGAGTTGAAGGCCAAAACGTCTGGGGAGCCGCAAATTGAGAACCACAGCTCTAAGCTATTGGGTAACAGCATGACAGATTATTCAGATAAAGAAAAAGATGGGAAACCTTGGAAGCCGTGACTGGGTGGCTACGGGCCAGCAGGTTGAAGGTGAACCCGTCGAAGACGGAGGTCCTGTGGCTGGGTCGTCCCGGGGGAGCTCCAGCTGCCAATAATGGACGGTGAGGTGGTTAGTTCGTTGCTGCTGGTTAAAAGCCTGAGGGTCCAACTGGGCCTTTCTGCTGACGATGGAGGCTCAGGTCTCTGCCGTGAGCAGAGCAGCGTTTTTCCATCTGCGCCAGGTGAGGTGGCTGGTGCCCTACCTTTCCGGTGACGACCTAGCCACAGTAATCCAGGCCACGGTCATCTCGAGACTGGACTACTGTAACACCCTTTACATTGGCCTTCCTTTGTCAGTAATCCGGAAACTGAAGATGGTGCAAAACGCTGCGGCTCAACACTAACATGCCACATCACACCAGTCCTCCAGCATTTGCACTGGCTTCCCATCGAGTACCGGATTGCCTTCAAAGTGCTGGTGTTAACCTTTAAAGCCTTGCATGGTCTGGGGCCAGTGTATCTGAAGGACCACCTCTCCATGCACATTCCCCAGAGACCACTACGGTCCATGGACCAAAACCTATTGGAGGTTCCATCACTCAAGATTTGCCGATTTTCATCGACTCAGCAGCGCACCTTTTCTGTAGTAGCGCCTACCTTGTAGAACGCCCTCCCGGCAGAGGCATGAGCAATAATAGAGTTACAGGCCTTCAGGAGGGCCTGTAAGACCACCCTGTTCTGCCAGGCATTTAATCTCGAAGGTTGTGCTTTCCATCCTGGTCCTAATTTGTTTTTATTCTGTTTTTAATTACGGTTTGTTGTGTATTCATTGTTGTGAACTACCCTGAGCCTTTTTGGGAAGGGTGGTATATAAATCGAAATAATAAATAAATAAATAAAAATATCTTGTCACAGATAACAGTGAGGTCCATCTCTGGAATATCAGGAAGATCACATGGAGGGGAAGGGGACAGATTCACCCCTACTGCTTGAGATTACCCACCTCAATTTAGGAGAAAGGAGGCAAACATGCTTGGGTCTTGACTAACTGTTTTGGATGGAACCAGAGAATCTTAGAACAGGAAGCAAGTGCAAGAAATATCTAATTGAACCTCCTGCCAGGTAGGAATACACCTAAACAACACCTGAAAGATATTCACCCCACCTTTATGTCTTGTTCCTTCAAAGCTATTTTCTCAAGGAGTAACTACCATTTCCACAGGACTTTGCTTTGGGCATCCTCAAGTCTCAGGTTGGCAGCACACATGACTTTGTTGATGATGTCCATCTATCTTTTTTTTGGCTGTCCATGAAGTCATAATCCTGAAATCTCCAAATGTAGTACTGTTTGTGCTACTGGTGTTGGTTCTCTTCTCATGACATGACTGCACCGCCATAGTCTTTCTTCTGGTATTTTCTTGTTGATCACTTTTATTCCTAGTCTTTGATGGATGTCATCATTTGTCACATGGTCAAGAAGTGTCAAGCCAAGTGTCCATCTCAGCATTTTAATTTCCATTGTGTTAATGTGCCAGCTGGATAACCAACCAATGGGGCAATGATCTGCAGTGATAGGCACTGTGATGTGCTAGCTGCTATACAAACAGTCACATCAACCATGAAATTGTCACTCCATCTTTATGTAAAGATCTCAAAAAAGACCCTACTGCCACCTGAAGAGGTAAATTCCAAGGTCAAACAGACCTTATATGGAGGAATTAATATTTTTATATTTAGTCAGAATCTCTTTTCTTGTAATCTGAATCCACTGCTTCATGGTTCACAGTCTTTGGAACAGGAACAAACAAGCTTGGTCCATTTTCTATACGAAAGCAGCTACTTGGACATTTTTGACCATACAATATCCCTTGCACAGGTAACCTGTCCTCTAGTTATAAACATTGACTTCAGATATGCTCACCTCTGATTTGTCAGCTCTGACACTGAGCCTATCCAGACGTACAGTAGATTGGTAGAATCATAACATAAGGCTTCTCCTTCACTTGAAGTCTGGTTTCAGGTTGATATTATTAAGTTCCACTTAAAAGGGAGGAAGACCACATCCAATAATCCTGGAGAGCTGCAGACTAGGCCTGGGCAATCAAGGTTCTAAATGGTGGTGGTGAAAACTAGGTGGTGCTGGTGCTTTGCTTCTACAGTGTTGCTAAAGTTCTGGTGGCAAACATTTCAGAACTCTAACAAATCTTTCAAAACTTCATTACTATTTCATTATTGGCAATTTTTAAGAACTCTAACAAATCTTTCAAAACTTCATTATTATGTCATTATTGGCGATTTTTAAGACAGAACTAATTAGGAACTGCCATTTATAACGAAATTTTGAAAGTTTTGTTAGAGTTCTGAAATGTTCACCACCAGAACTTTAGCAACACTGTAGAAGCAAAGCACCAGCGCCACCACCAATAAAACTTTATTACGATTACTGACCAGCACAAAGTGGGCACAAGCGCCCTGGGAGGGGAAGGACAACTCCTCAGTAAACAGTTATTTAAAATTAGATTAGAAATCAGTATAAAATATATTTTAAAAGACAGGATATTGTAACAGGTATGGAACCGAAGGGGGAGGGGAGTGGTTGATGAGAGAGGTCGAAAACACTGGTGGGGGGCACTAAAGGAGAAGAGAGGGGCACACTGCAAGTCTAGTAGCATTTCAGCTGTAACATGCTGCTCTAACTGCATTCCCAGCAGGGTGTTGCCTTACGGTGTCAATCATCCTTCATCTGATTTTAAGAGCAGCAGCACAGAACTTAGCAACACTGTAAGTTATTGTAGTGTTAGAGTCCGAAAGCAGCAGGGTGGAATAATATTTTTCACTGCGCCCCGGGTATTTTGAAAGCCATGGTCTAATGAGATTAGATCTAAGATCTCTGTAGAACATGCATTGAAGAAGCACGTGCTCAGTTGTTTCCACATGACCAGACTCACAGGGGCATAGTCTCTGCTTGAAGGGAGTCTTCTGATACCGCCCCTCCAATACAGCTGATGGGAGGGCATGGCATCTTGCCAGGGTAAAAGCCCTTCGGTGTTTGGGCACCTCCAGGTCTGTTATGCCATGGGGGCAGTGAGGTATCTAGTGGCTTCCCTAACAATGAAGGCTGGGGAACAGGCTAGGTCAGATTGGCACTCTATGTCCAGGATCCGTTGCTTAATGAGATCCTTGGCACCATCGCCACCTAGTTTTCACCACCAGAACTTTTGTTTTGTAAGTACTTTAGAACCATTTAGAACAGGGGTGGGCAATTACCGGCCCTCCAGGTGTTTTGGACTTCAACTCCCAGAAATCATAGCCAGTTTACCAGCTGTTAGGATTTCTGGGAGTTGAAGTCCAAAACACCTGGAGGGCCGGTAATTGCCCACCCCTGATTTAGAACCATGATTGCCCAGGCCTACTGCAGACAATTAGACAAGGTAATACCCACTGTTCAGATAGAACAGTGATTCTCAACCTGTGGGTCCCCAGAAGTTTTGGTCTTCAACTCCCAGAAATCCTAGCAGCTGGTAGTTGTAGACCAAAACACCTGGGGACCCACAGGTTGAGAACCACTGGGATAGAGCTTATGTCCATTTCATTTGTTGTTGTTTTTTGCCAGTGTCCCCAGATCCAGGTGCAGTTTGGATTTGTGTATATTTTGAAACATACAATATTGTCTTATTATTAATTAGATCACTGTCCCATCTAGTCCAGTACTGACTGGCAGTTCTCCCTTGAGATCCCTTGCATTCTCTGAAGGTATCGCTTCCAAATATTATTTTATTTATTTATTTTATTTCGGGATTTTACCCTGCTCTTCTCAACCCCCAAGGGGGGACTCTGAGCGGCTTACAGTACGGCACAATTTGATGCCCACATAATAACAATATAAAACCCCAAAACCCTTCAACAATTAAAATACATTAAAAATACATTAAAATACAACTACATTAGCACCATACACATTCACTCTGGATTAAAACAATGTTCAGTCCATAAAAACATTGGCCATAATCACCCACTTTAATTAAAAACCAATCTAAAATGATGCCTTGTGCTGGTGTACAAATGCCTGGTCCCACAGCCAGGATTTTACTTTTTTCCTGAAGGCCAGGAGGGATGTGGTGGATCGTACATCAATAGGAAGTGCATTCCACAGGCGGGAGCCACCACCGAGAAGGCCCTATCCTCATCCCCACCAGCCTCATCTGAGATGTAGGCGGGAGCGAGAGCAGGGCCTCCCGGATGATCTTAGATTACGAGGTGGGACATAGCGGCTGATGCGTTTGGACAAGTAAGCTGGGCCAGAACCGTATAGAGCTTTAAAGGTCAAAACCAGCACTTTGAATTGAGCCCGGAATTGGACATGCAGCCAGTGGAGCTGACACAACAGGGGGTGGTATGCTCCTGTATGTAGCTCCCGTTAGCAATCTGGCTGCCGCCCGCTGGACTAATTGCAATTTCTGAACTGTCTTCAAAGGCAGCCCCACGTAGAGTGCGTTGCAGTAATCTATCGGGATGTGACCAGAGTGTGGACGACCGTAGCCAGATCAGACTTCCCAAGGTACGGGCGCAGCTGGTGCACGAGTCTTAACTGTGCAAAAGCTCCTCCGACCACCGCTGAGACCTGGGGTTCCAGGCTCAGCGATGAATCCAGGATCACTCCCAAGCTGCGAACCTGCGTCTTCAGGGGGAGTGTAACCCCATCCAACATGGGCTGTAACCCTATGCCCTGTTCGGCCTTGCGACTGACCAGGAGGACCTCTGTCTTGTCTGGATTTAGTTTCAATTTTCTAGCCCTCATCCAGTCCGACACAGCGGCCAGGCACCGGTTCAAGGTCTGGACAGCCTCCTTGGTGACAGGTGGGAAGGAGTGACAGATCTGGACATCATCTGCGTACAGATAACACCTTACTCCGAAACTCCAAATGATCTCTCCCAGCGGTTTCATGTAGATGTTGAATAACATCGGGGACAGAACTGAACCCTGAGGGACTCCACAGGACAACGGCTGTGGAGCCGAACAGGTGTCACCCAATGACACCTTCTGGGTACGACCTTCCAGGAAGGATTGGAGCCACTGCAGACCAAGCCCCATGTCTGCAAGGCGACCCAGAAGGATACCGTGGTCAACGGTATCGAAAACCGCTGGGAGGTCCAGCAGAACCAACAGGGACACACCCCCCCTGTCGAGCTCCCGGCGTAGATCATCTACCAAGGCGACCAAGGCTGTTTCAGTACCATGTCCCGGCCTAAAGCCAGACTGTGCCGGATCAAGATAATCAGTGTCTACCAAGAACCCTGGAGTTGCGAAGCCACCAGACGTTCCATGACTTTGCCCAAATAGGGGAGATTGGAAACTGGCTGATAGTTCACTAATTGAGTGGGGTCCAGTGATGGTTTTTTCAACAGCAGTTTTATAACAGCTTGCTTTAAGCTGGCTGGAATTTTGCCCTCCTGTAAGGAGGCTTTAACCACCACCTTCACCCACTCTGCCAGACCCCCTCTGGCTTCCTTTATCAGCCAGGATGGGCAGGCTCAAGGCTGCTTTGCCTCCAAAATTGGTTATTAGAGTGCTATGGTGGTGCTTGGTTTTGGCCTTCCAAGCATAGGATAAATGGGGTACAGGTACCCAATAAAATAGAAGAACCGGCAAAAACTTGCTGATGTTTTGCCATTCCATTTGATGCATATCACCTTAAATGGGGCTCTTGAGCTCATGAAATCCACTGTAGAGCAAGCTAGCAATGCCATAAAATGGATTGCTAGCCCGCTTTCTTATAAATCCAACCCAGCCAGAGTGCAAATGCCATCCATCCAAAAAGAAAGAGTTTCAGGGAGTCTGCTGTTGCCTTCCGAGCTCCAACAAAACAATGTTGTTTTCCAGTAACAACAGAAGCTCGGGGAGAAGCTGGCAAAGATTCAACTGACTCTGGGCTTTCTTCCCAGCTTGAGAGAGAGCAAAGATGCATCAACATTCAACAAGAATTCTGGGTGAAGGAAAGGATGGTTGGGGAGGGAGAAGGACTTTAAATGCCTGCCCGATAGAGCTTGTACCATAGCCCTTAGAATCCTTGCGGTCTGGGGAATTCTGAGAGTTACAATCCAAAAAAGGATTCTTTTCTGCATGGAGTTTGGGGGTGGCATTTCAAACTTGCTCATAAGTAGTGATAGGTGCAAACTGGCCCTATTTGCAGACCGTTATGATTATCCAATGAGTCATCATGGTGTAGTGCGTTGAGTGGAGCCCCAGTGGTGCAATGGGTTAAACCCTTATGCCAGCAGGACTGAAGACCGACAGTATGGAGGTTTGAATCCAGGGGTAGTGCAGATGAGTTCCCTCTGTCAGCTCCAGCTCCCTATGTGGAGACATGAGAGAAGCCTCCCACAAGGATGGTAAAACATCAAAACATCTGCATCCCCTGGCAATGTCCTTGCAGACTGAAAAATTCTCTCACATTGGATGTGACTTGCAGTTTCTCAAGTTGCTCCTGACATGAAAAAAGTGTGTTGAGTAGTGGACTATGAGTTCGGAGACCAGGATTTGGACCCCTGATGGGTCATGAAATCCATCGTGTGACCTTGGACAAGTCACACTCTTTCAGCCTCATTGGAAAGCAATGGCAAACCTCATCTGAAGAAATCTTGACAAGATAACCCTGTGGCAGGGTTGCCTTAGAGCAGGGGTCGGGAACCTTTTTAACTGAAAGAGCCATAAAAGCAAAATATTTGGAAATTTATTTCAGTGAGAGCCATATAATAAATATAATATATTTTAAGACTGAATTCAACTAAATGTGAGTATATACATACATACTATGGGAAAAAGATTCCCCCGGCAGAATGATGGGACACTTCAGACCTGGCTCTGCAAAAGGCATGCTCAGGACTCTGGGAAGGAAGAGAAGGTGGAAGGAAGGGGGAAAGAAAGAAAAAAATAAAGAAAGAGGAAATAAAGGGTGGAGGGGGAGAGGAAGAAAGAAAAGAAGAACAAACTATGGAAAAGGAAGAAAAGAAAAGCAGGAGAGAGACAAGGAGGGGAAAAGAATGAAGGAAATGGGAAGGGAGGAAAGGAAAGGGTGGGGAAAAGAAAGGAAAAGGAGTGAGGAAAAAGTAAAATAATGAAGGGAAAAGAAGAAAAGAAAGAAGGGGAGAGAGAGGGAAGGGAAAAGAAAGGAAGGAAAAGGAAAGGGAGACTTGGGGAAAGAGAATAGAAGAGGAAGGAAGGAAGGAAGGAAGGAAGGAAGAGAGGGAGAGGGAGGGAGGGAGGGAGAATGGAGGAAGGAAGGGGAGAGGGAGGGAAAAGGAAGGAGATAAGAAGAAGGAAAGGGTGAAATAAAGGAAGGAAGAGGAAGGAAGAAAGAGGGAGAATGGAGGAAAGAAGGAAGGAGAGAGAGGGAGGGTAAAGGAAGGAGAGAAGGAAAGGGTGAAAGAAAGGGAGGAAGAGGAAGGAAGGAAGGAAGGAAGAGGGAGAATGGAGGAAAGAAGGAAGGAGAGAGAGGGAGGGCAAAGGAAGGAGAGAAGGAGAAGGAAAGGGTAAAAGGAAGGAAGAGGAAGGAAGAAAAAGGGAGAATGGAGGAAAGAAGAAAGGGGGGAGAGGGAGCTGCATGCTGGGAAACTGAGGCCTGGGCTGCTCTGGAGAGCCAGAGGCAAGCAACAAAAGAGCCACACCTGGCTCCCGAGCCATAGGTTCCCTACCCCTGCCTTAAAGTCACCATTGGTCAGAAATGGCTTAAAGGCACAGAAAAACCATCTAGTCACAGGTGGTTGAAATCCGACTCACTGAATCAATTCTTGTATTGTGAGTCAACACACAATACCATTTATTGAATGGGTCCAGTCTTCTCTGGACTAGCAATTGGAACTAGGCCACATGTATGCTGGGATTGAGCGATCTGTGTTGCAGTGGGAGGGAGTGCGGAATATATGCACGAGTCTCTGTGTGCTTTTCCCTTCCAATGCTCTTTTTAAATGTAAAGTCTTTTTTGCATGCCCAGGGACCCTCTTCAGAACGTGGTGAGATGGAGAGCCACAAGCCTCCCCAGAGATGGCGGGGGATGATTAAATGAAAGAGATTCACTCATACATTAGTGGGAGAGAAGGGAAGAAGTCGTGAAGCTGAGTCGGTAGCTTATGCGAGGCATGCTTCTTTGCCTTCAAGCCTCGATGCAAGATTCATCAAGCGACTTGTCGGGAAGAAAAAAAGAAGAAAACAACTACAGAGACATCCTACAAAGAAGAGATTATGTGCTCTGGCCTGACAGAAGCGCCATGTTACTTGGAGTTGGTTAGAATGCATAAACAGAAGGCCTTTCCTTGTGTTATGCAACAGTTTGGGAAGAAGATGCTAAGAGGGTCATCTATCGACCTATTTAGAAGTTGGCAGGGCAACGTTCTTCATTTCCATCCTCCTGCCACCAGTACTAAGGCCCCATCTACACTGCCATGTAATGCAGTTTGAAAATGCATTATATTCATTTATTCATTTAGGGCATTTGTATCCCGTCTTATCTCAACCTCTGTAGAGGGACTCAGGGTGGCTACCAACCAGCACAACACAGTGCCAACAATAGATTAAAACAAGCATAAATATACATATTATAATAAAACAATATAAAAACATTAAAACAATTCGCCGACTTAGGTCGTCATCCTAAAAACCATCCATGATAGTCTATTAAAACTGTATCTTTGCCAGCAAGTATGTTTAATCCTCAAAGGCTTGATCCCACAGTCAGGATTTCACTTTTTTCCAGAAGGTCCAGAGTGATGGAGCAGATCTGATCTCGTTTGGAGGAAATTCCGTAGCCGAGGGGCCACTGCAGAGAAGGCTCTGTCTCTCATTCCCACCAAACATGATTGTGATGGTGGAAAGACCAAGAGCAGGGCCTCCCCAGATGATCTTAAGGTCCTAGGTGGTTCATAGAGAGAGATACGTTCAGACAGGTAAACTGAGCTTTATAGGCTAAAGCCAGCACTTTGAATTGTGCTTGGAAGCTAATAGGCAGCCAGTGGAGTTGGCGTAGCAAGGGCATTGTGTGCTCTCAAAACCCCACTCCCGTAAGCAACCTGGCTGCCAAACGTTGGACTAACTGAAGCTTCCAAACAGTCTTCAGAGGAAACCCCACATAGAGTGTGTTGCAGTAATCTATTCAGGATGTAACCAGAGCATGGACTACCATGGCCAAGTCTGACCTTCCAAGATATGGGCACAGTTGGTGCACAAGTTTTAATTGTGTGAAAACTTCCCTGGCCACAGTTGAGGCCTGGGGTTCCAGGCTCAGCAATGAGTCCAGGATCACTCCCAAGCTGCGAACCTGCACCTTTGACTGACCAGGAGTACCTCAGTCTTGTCTGGATTTAGTTTCAATTTGTTCGCTCTCTTAGGCTTGTGCATTTCAGGTGAATCACTATCTGTTTCTGCTTGCCAGATACCAGCAGCCCCCCATATCTGTTTTGCATTGCCGTATGGGTGTTTTGCCAAATGGGTGTTTTCATTCCGCATCCCAAAAAAAGCATTTGATTCGGCTCATCAGTGGCAATGGGGAACTTATGAGGTTCTCCTTTTCCAGGAGCCTTTCATTTCTCCCTTTCAAGGGAGCTGAGTGTCAGCAACGGAGTTAATAAAGCCCCGCTATTCAGCCCATTATGGGGGATGGGGACTTCCCAAAGGCTCCCCTTCCATATCCTGAATTAAAATCTGAATTTTAAAAAGCATCAGAGTTCAGCTACCACTCTTTCTGGATCCTTTCCTTTATGTTTTAGAGACTGGGTTTAATGTTTCTTAAAGGTGTTTCTACTCTAGAGGAGAGGGAGGCACACACGCTTTTTCTCCCAGCACCAGGAGCATGATACATACTGTAGCTTTCCAAGGCATTTTCAAGGAGGCCCAGGGAAAGACAAGCGATGACATGGAACTTAGTGGAGCTATCCTGTATCCTCCCTGGACTGCCTTAAAAATCCCCTCTGTTTTCTCTACTGCCTGCAATCTCCTTTCTGATTAGGTTTAATGCTTCCTCAAAGCTGTTTCAACTTTCTACTCTAGAGGAGAGGTAAACTTCTCTTTTTGTTTGTTGGGATTGCTATTATTAATAATAATTATTATATTTTAGAAGGATTTTCTGAAGGAGAGTAAGGGAAAAAGCGAAAAGGGTGACACTCCAAGCTCCCAAATGCACATGCACCCCACCCACCGTCCCTCAGGTCCCCAACTCCCAGTCAGACCCACTAAATGAATAGAATCAGGAAAATAAAGGAAAATAAAAAAGATTCAAATATGATGCCGAATAGAGAAGGAGGAACCCTGATTAGCTGCCACATGCTCCCTTTTTTGGATGGGAATCCGTAATGGCTGAGCACTTGCCGTTTCGGGCTCTCAAACAAAACGGAGAAGCTGGTTTGGCTGAAGGAGCAGCTAATAATGGGTTCAGGCTCAAGCCTAATGGCAATGTAGATAGGGCCTATGCCTTCCTCTTGTCTTGGATGGTCCCAAATGATCCTCCACTATCCCATTTTTACACCTGCTTTCAAAATACTGCATGTGAATTTTGTTCAGGTTAAGTACTAAATAGCAAATAGTCTTTAACAACCTGCAGTTTTTGAAGATTTTTTTTTCTTACAGCTGGGAGAAAATAGCTAAAACGGCTCATTACTTCCATCAAGAACAAAATTAGTGGAGAATTACACTCTTAACTTAAAGTTGGTCTGTGTTAGTACACAAAGAAGCTGTTGCTATATAGGTTGCAGCTGCTTTTCTGGGACTGGCTGAGGCTTTACTACCTGGAATAATAAGATGCAGCTCAATGTAGGATCTCCTGCTAAAGCAGGGAGCTGTCCAGCATCTTCCAGAGAAGGAGTCCCTATCAAGTCTCCAAGCAATTGCCTTCATTGCTAAACAGGAGGGCTGTTTCATTGGATGTAGTCATAGTTTGCGTTTTGGATTATTTAGACTTCTGAAAAAATTCTGATGAATTTCGAAATTGATTCGAAGTAAATTGATCTTCAGAAGTCTTCAAAAATGGCGTCTGCTTTCAAAAATGGGCAAAAAAATCAGCAGAAGGGAAATGAGCCATCAGCCAATGAGCAATCAGCAAGAAAATTCGGAAATGACATCCGAAGTTCGAAATTCCGAATTCCGAATTTCAGAATTCAGATTTCAGAATTTATTTCATTTCGGGATTTTACCCCGCTCTTCTCAACCCCCAAGGGGGGACTCAGAGAATTCCTGTTGGGAGGGCTGCTCTCTAAATTGCTAAAAAAAAGTCGGAAGTATCTGAAAAACTTCCGAAATTTGGACATATCCGAAATTGTATAACAGCCCTACTAAACAGCATATCCCTAGATATCGCCAGCATTTTGCGGTGCTCCCGTTCCTACATGTACTGTGTTGTTCCTGCTGCGAGACGCTCGCAAGAATTGCTGTATTGGCCACGCCCCCGGTCCTGAGGAAGCCCTTCGGGGAGAAATAAAGACGCGTATGATAACCATTCATTGACCGCTGTGGACGTCTCCCAGAGATTACCAGATGCTGAGTATTATATTTTGCCCTTAGGCACTCCTTATTGACTTATACGAGAATTCTCATATTATTTTGGGATGACGTCCGGGTCCATCTTTGATGCCGTAGGAACTTTTCTCCTCCCATCCTCGGCGTCTCTGCTCACTCCCGTGTGGGCCTACAGCCCGTAATTGCTGTTTATGTTTATGATACTAGTTTATATATGGCATTTGACTTTGTATGTATGATACTAAGATGTTTGAAATGAATGTATGTTATGTTATTGCTTGAACACTAAGACCAGTTGGTCTATTGCATGAAGATAAAGTTATACTGCTGTTATTTATTGAATTATTGTGTTGCTTCTGCCTTATCTACACTTTGTGTAAGACAGCCCCACCTTATTTGTATACCTACTCTCCAGGACAGTAGAGAATAAATCTGCCCCCAATTTGAGACATGGAAAGAGTATAATAGTGTCAGAATCCTATTTCCAAATAGGGGCATTTGGGTACTTTTGGAAAACCCCTAAGTTCATGAAAGCACCACCTTGCACCCTGAGTAACTGTTAATAATTGTGGGAGTTGAATTCCAAAACACCTGGAGGGACAAAGTTTGCCCATGCCTGGACTAACCTATGCTGTAGAATTAATGCAGTTTGATATCACTTAAGTTTCTGTGGCTCAAGGCTAGAGAATTATAGGAGTTGTAGCTTTACATGGTCTTTAGCCTTCCCTACCAAAGAGGAATAGTGTCTCCTCAAATTATTATTTATTTATTTATTTGCTGTATTTGTATGCCACCCTTCTCAGCCCTCAGGCGACTCAGGGCAGTTTACAGAGACTACAATTCAATGCCCAATACACCATAAAACATTTAAAAGCATGAACACATAATAAAAAACCATAACAATAGTATTAAAAACATACATCAATTACATCTCCAAATAAAAACATTGTCTAATCTCTTCATCCAATCATTCGAATTCCTATGTCATATACCTTGCATTTTCAAACTACAACTTCCAGGATTCTATAGCATTGAGTCATAGCAGTTAATGATTTTGTAATGATTTCCCCCCCTGATGTTTGTTGTTGATTTATTTTATTGTATGCATTTTAATCTGTATTTTTGGGCTTGCCCCTTGTAAGCCGCCCCGAGTCCCTTTAGAGCAGGGGTGCCCACACTTTTTCAGCATGCGAGCTACGTATAAAAAAAACCAAGTCAGAAAGATCTACCTACCTCCTTTATTCTGTAGAGGGGAGGGGTGGGGTGGCATGGCCTGGCTCCGCCCCACTCTGGCTTCAGCTCTACCAGCAGCTTCTCCAGGCTTGAGGATGGCAGTGCCAAGCCAGCCTTGTTCTAGCTATGCCACCACTGGCTTGGCATTGCCATCCTCAAGCCTGGAGAAGCTGCTGGTAGAGCGAGCCAGAGGGGGGGAGCCAGGCCAGTCAAGCCCGCCCCTCCCTCTGGCTTTGGAGCTCCCAGCAGCTTCTCCAGGCTTGAGGATGGCAATGCCAAGCCGGCCTTGTGCTAGCTATGCCACCACTGGCTTGGCATTGCCATTCTCAAGCCTGGAGAAGCTGCTGGGGGTGCCGAAGCTGGGGGAGGGGGCGGGGCTTGGCACAGCCTGGCTTCACCCCCCTCTGAGAAGCACCCCATCCAGCTGGGATCGACCTCCTTCGGTGTCAGGATTGACTGGTTGATCTACCTACCTCCTTTATTCTGTAGAGGGGAGGGGGTGGGGTGGCATGGCCTGGCTCCGCCCCTCTGGCTTCCGCTCTACCAGCAGCTTCTCCAGGCTTGAGGATGGCAGTGCCAAGCCAGCCTTGTTCTAACTATGCCACCATGGGCTTGGCATTGCCATCCTCAAGCCTGGAGAAGCTGCTGGTCGAGCGGAAGCCAGAGGGGGGTGGAGCCAGTGCCATACCCCCGCCCCTCCCCTCTGGCTTTGAGCTCCCAGCAGCTTCTCAGGCTTGAGGATGGCAATGCCAAGCCGGCCTTGTGCTAGCTATGCCACCACTGGCTTGGCATTGCCATTCTCAAGCCTGGAGAAGCTGCTGGGGTGCCGGGCTGGGGAGGGGCGGGGCTTGGCACAGCTTGGCTCCACCCCCTCTGAGAAGCACCCCATCCAGCTGGATCGACCTCCTTCGGTGTCAGGATTGACTGGTCGATCACGATTGACTTCCTGGGCAGCCCTGCTCTAGAGAGATGGTGGTACGTTATAAAAATATTTTTATTATTTATTTATTTATTTATTTATTTACTTTGCTTCTAGACCGCCTCTCTCAGCCCGAAGGTGACTCGATGCGGTGTACAAATAGCAGGAACTGCTATTATTAAAGTGGTCTCAAGCTGAATTAATTCTACAGTGTAGGTACATCCTAACATCAGAATAGGGGTTGTGAAAGTTTGGTTATTTTGACTATAACTCCCATGTTGGTTGTAGGATTCTGGGACTTGTAGTGCAAAGAAAGAGGGGGGTGATATGAACTTCTTCAAATTCCATGCCACAGTTGCTTTTGGATTTCATAATAGCCGAGAAGTCCATTTTAAAGGGAGACCACTATCTCCACACCCGCTCCCCAAACACACAACACATGCAAAGCTGAAAGCTGGGCTGCAAAGACACATCCTTTTCTTTGGAGTTCCGAAAAAATGTCTCTCTCTATTCCCCTCCCTGTGGTGATTAGAACACTCTCTCTCTCTCTCTCTCTCTCTCTCTCTCTCTATATATATATATATATATATATATATATATATCACTAACACAGAGAGAGTCCTGTTCCTTGATCCCTTTAGGCTAAGCAACAACAGCAGCAACAGCATCCGAGATAAGAGAATATTATATGTTGCTGGTGTTTTGGATTTGTTGTGCCCTGAGGTTTCTCTCTCTCTCCTACTTGTCTGTTCCATCCCTCCTTTTTGGGAAAAGGGCTTTATTTTTATTCTCTCTCTCTCTCTTGCTTGCTTTGATTCATTCCTTATTGTCAAAATAGTGCATCTGCAAGCTATTGAGGGGAATCTGCATCTGCTTTCTGGCGAAGGAAAAGGCATTCAGTAGCCTTGTTTATTTTATTTTATTTATTTACAGCATAAATAAATACTCAACCCCCGAGGGGGGACTCAGAGCAGCTAACAAAGGTGGCAATTCGATGCCACAAACAATATATAATATAAAAACCATAAATACAGAATTAAGACACTAACCGTTAAATTAAAAACAATAATCAAGCAATCAATTAAATTAAAACAATACTCCGTCCACAAACCCGATTGATAAAAACAATAAAGCCGTATCCTCATATCTGTCGTCTTGTCAATCCATTCCAGTCAAAGGCTGCTTTATGTTATTGTGCAAAGGCCAGGTCCCAGAACCAAGATTTACTTATTCCTAAATGCCAGGAGGGATGGGGTTGATCCTATTTCGCTTGGAAGTGCATTCCACAGATGGCGGGCCACAGCCGAGAAGGGCCTGTCCCTCGTCCCTGCCAGCTGCAATTGAGATGTTGGCGGAAGCGAGAGCAGGGCCTCCCCGGATGATCTTAAATTGTAAAGTGGGACAGATGCGTTCGGACAAGTAAGCTGGGCCAGAACCATATAGAGCAGGGGTGGGCAATTATTATTTCCAAGGGGCCACACGAGAGCCAAAAAATATTATGGAGGGCCGCACCTAAAGGCGGAACTACATTCTAATCTACATTATTTATTTATTTACTATATTTACTATATATTACACATCATTAATATTAACATATTAATATATCAAGAAATATTCATATATTATTAGTATTAATATCATAATTATTATATTACAGTATATATATAGACATTATAATATATTGAAATTATAATATAATATTATATTATATTATTAATTATATTATTATTATATTATTATAAAATTATTATAAAATAATAATAAAAACCACTAAAATTAAATTAAATTAAAGAAGACAAGGTGCGAACCAAGATGGAATGGCCCAATGGACCCAGCCCAGAGGATGACAAAGCGGACCCAGCCGCTGTCACAGCAAAGGAGAGCAGAGCAGCAGGTGATCAGAGGCTGCAGGCCTCCGACTGCTCTTGCCCCCAGCCGCTCCCCAGCTGATCGCCCTGCTATGGAATGCCTGCCATCCTTGGAGGCAATCCGGGCCTGCAGGGGGAGCAGTCGGTGATCTGAGGCGGCTGATCGGCCTGGCGACCTGGAAGACGATCAAGTCTTCCGGGTTGCCAGGGTGATCAGCCGCCGTAGGTCGCCGAATGCTCCTGCTGCAGGCCCGGATCGCCTCCAAGGATGGCAGGCACTCCAAAGCCGCCGCTCCTCTGGCCTGTCTGCCGACACAGGCCCCACAGAGCTCATGATGGGATGGCGGCAGCAGCACCCCTTCCTCATGGCCCTCTCCCCGGGCCGGATAGAATCTGCTGCCAGGCCGCATCTGGCCCACGGGTCATAGGCTGCCCACCCCTGATATAGAGCTTATAGGTCAAAACCACCATTTTGAATTGAGCTCGGAAGTGGACAGCCTTGCTGTTTCTATGGGTGTTTTCCCTCGCAGTTGCTTTCTCCTTAGCTATTACTTCCCCAAAGTCAACAACACAAGAGGGAATATGTTTTGTAAATTAATATTAAATCCCAGCTTGTGGACCTGAGAAGAATTCAGAAGGACAGAAGAGCTTACTGCATACACATTTTGCCCTTTCTCTGCCCCGAGAAGGTAGCCTTTGGTTTGAAGTTTCTTTTCTTGAGTTAAGGGATGAAGACTTCCTTCTTCATCATTCCACCAGCTCCGTTTTTGAACTCAACAGGTGCAGCACAGTTTCAGCACCTTTCTCGCTGGCAAGATCTGAGGGAATAAAATATGACAGCTGCTGTGAAGCCAGTGGATTTAAACACAGACAGTATACTCACCAGAAATCCAAATATTAAGAATTCATCCCTTTGCTCTCTCTCTCTCTCTCTCTCTCTCTCTCTCTCTCTCTCTTCTCTCTCTCTGTTTCTTGGCACACTAGAGGGGCTTTCGTGCTTTCTGACAATTTGCAAATCACGTCCCAGTGAGGTAAAGAAATAGAATTGGGTCCAGATGAAAAAGTAAGAACCTGACAGGTAGCCTTGACAGGTGGCTGGGTTGAAACTAGCTCAACTCAAGGCATTTGATATTTAGGTTGATGTTCCCAGGTGGCCACAGCAGCAACCTGTCCTTCAGCAAGGAACAAACATCTTGAGACGATTGGCTTCTGCTAGGAAGATGACATAGACACAATTGATGAATCATGCAGGCTTCCAGAGGATAATAAATGGCAAATCCTTTCAGCCCTGGCTAGCACAGCTGGTTGCTTCCGGTCACAGAAACACCTCAGCAAGTGAGAGTCCAAAAGTGGCAGGCTAAAACCCAGAACCTCAATCAATGGCTGATACCAAATGAGAGACTCCCTCATGGCCACACAGAAGAGTGGGCGACTTGGAAGGAGCTGAACAGACTGCACTCTGGCACCATGAGATGCAGAGCCAACCTTGAATAATAATAATAATAATAATACACTTTATTTATATTCCGCTCTTCTCACCCCGAAGGAGACTCAGAGCGGATTACAGGTACACATACTTAGCAGACAATCCCTGCCATTTCCACATACACACATATAGACGAACAGAGGCAAACTCTGGCCACCAGGGGGAGCTGATGCACTCCTCATCTCTCAGCGTTCCCAGCGTCCCTTGTTGTTCCTTCTGCATACCTCAGCGTTCCTGGAGTTCTTTAATGGCCTCATAATTCAGTCAAAATTTGCCTCTCTACTTAACGTGGTACCTTTATTGCCTACTTGACAGATGCAACTGTCTTTCGGGCTGCAAAGGTCGACAGCAGGCTACACTTAAAGGTCGAGCACCCACCTCGACCCGGGCAGGCCGCATCTCCCCTCTTCGCATCTCCCCTCTTCGCCGCCAGTGGTCGCCATGACTCCTCCAACTAAACTTACTGTAAGTTCCAGGCCCCAGGGAGTATCTCCATCTCTGCCCCTGTCTTGTAGAACTCCTTGCCTCCCCACTTGAGGGCCATGCGTGACTTGCAACCCTTTGCTCAGGCACTCAAGACCTGGCTTTTTAGCAGAGCTTTTAATGTTTAATGCAGTCAATTCGGTATTGTGTAATGTTTTTATGCAATTGTTTTATGTAAATTGCCTGGAGCATTTTAATGGAGGGCGATTAACAAGTGAGAAACATGATGATGATGATGATGATGATGGTGATGATATTGGGAATCACAATCCAACAGCAATTGTGACTCTGAGATTGGGGAAAGGTTAAAGGACATTTTGAAGCAAGACATCACATACACAAGCCAGGTATCTAAATTTAAACCCCACTATCTTCACTAAACAGAACAAACTTCAACCTTCCAGATGTTCCTATATCCCAACTCCCATCAGCTCTAATCATGATTTTCAATGGTGAGAATTATTGGAGTTGTAGTTCAGCACCTGGAGGGTCACATAAAATGGCATGTCAGGAAGGAGTTTGACACATTTGATCTGGAGGCATGCATGAGGTTGACAGCAAGTCCCAGCAGCCTTATGGTGTATCTACACTGCAGAATTGATGCGGTTTGACACCATTTTAACTGCTTTGGCTCAATGCTATATAATTCTGGGAGTTGTAGTTTGATGCGGCACTAATCCTCTTTGGTAGGGATGGCTAAAGACCATGTAAAACTACAACTCCTAGAATTCTCTAGCCTTGAGCTGTGAGAACTTAAGTTATCAAACTGCATTAATTCAACAGCATAGGTTAGTCAAGGCATGGGCAAACTTCAGCCTTCCATGTGTTTTGGACTTCAACCCCCACAATTCCTAACACCCTACAATTTGTCCATGCCTGGGTTAATCCCTCCAGATGTTGTTGGACTGAAATACCAGCAGTTGGAAAGTGATAGAGGTAGCAAGAAAGTTCCCAAGCAGAGTGATCAAACCAACAAGGCAGAAGCTGAACAGCAAGCAGTCCCATCCCCACCTCCATAAAGTCTAGGAGTTAGAAACATCTCTTACAATATTTGTCCATATAGAAATACAGGGTGTGATAGAGAACGAAGGAAGAAGAGGAAAGAGCTGCAAGTTGGGGTGATGGAGACAAAGAGTGAATGTGGCAATAAGCGGGAACCACTTCAAATAAATGTTGTGTCTAAGCCCGATAGATGTGCAATTGCTGCTCACTTTGGCAGGGAGGAATGCTAAGCACTGGAGTCCAGTCACATCTGGAGTGATGTACAATAATCCATCCTTGCATTTTAAAAAATCCAAAATACATTTTTAGAAGTCAATAAACAGCCTTACATATCCAGTATTGACTTCTTCAAAGTTCCAGTTCATAAAGAAAGAGCATCATTTCTCTGGAAGGGAAAAGAAAAGGATGGCCATTATTGGTTTAGTCATAGCTCCCTGGAGAGAAAAAGAGAAGATCATGAGAAATGACAGAGACAGGAAGAATATTTGCAGTCATTCATTTTTCAGGTGAAAAAAGTGGATTTCCTGAAACTTGGGAAACCTGGTCAGGAAGAATAACATGAGAACAAATATTGTATCATTTTCACTCGGTGTCTCATCTTGGAACCTCAGCAGGGTCAGCCCTGGTTAGGACATGGATGGGAGAATGACAGTGATAACCAGTAGGCATGGTTTAGAATCCTAAAATGTTGAATCGTAAATCAAATTGGGGGGGGGGGGGGGATTTTATTTTGAGTAGTAAAAGAAATACTTACAAAAAATTTCCCAAAAATTTCGGAAATGTAGGTTATGTACTAACGAAACTGTTAGTAGTTCGTATGCCAGAGCATGCACATTCCAGATGGTTTTGTTTGCTACAACCCCAGAAATCCTAACAGCTGGTAAATTGGCTGGGATTTCTGGGAGTTGTAGGCCAAAACTTGAATCAATCACACTGAATTCTAGATGGGACTCTCCAAAGGAAGGAGGGAGGGAGGGGGTATTCTATTCTTGGAAGCAGCAAAGAAAAGGAGGAGGAGCCCCCCTCGCTCCTCGCTGCCTCTCTCTTACCCCGATCCCGAGGGAGCGAGGGCCCAAGTTTGCCCAGGCTGGTCATATACCTACATTCTATGCACATGCAATAATACAGCAGTAATAACAATGGGTATCAGAAGAGGTAAAATTCAAACCGAAGTGTTCTGAGTGGTCCCTGCCTCATGCGTGCAAACGGGCTCTTCTTTGTGAGCCCGAAATTAGCCCGAAAAAGACAGCGTTTTCTGCTTGGGTGCACACACATACATATTCTTTGGGGGGTTTGCTGCAGAATCTTCTCTATGAGGCCGGGATTCTGCAACAAATCCCCCTCCCAAGAATATGTATGTGTGTGCTCCCAAGCTGGCTTCCCCCGGGCTAATTGCCGTTTGCACCGCATGAGCCCGATTTGCACCGCATGAGCCCGTTTGCATGAGGCAGGGACCACTCAGAATACTTCGGTTTGAATTTTACTTTTTCTTATACCCATTGTTATTACTGCTGTATTATTGCATGTGCATGGAATTAGGTATGACCAGTTGGATTACTTATAATATTAGGCAGTGGCACTTACAGTAGCATTCATTCTATTATACATTAGGTTGGTTTCTCACCCCAATACTCTTTGATGCCTTAGATCCTGGCTGGCAGGGCAGGAGAGGCAGGGAAGCCTGGAAAAAATGTAAACAGAGAGGTTTACTCAGAAGTAAATCCACAAAGGAGGACCCTTCATCCAAAGTGCCCTCCTTTGCAGATTTACTTCTGAGTAATCCTCTCTGTTTACATTTTTTCCAGGCTTCCTTCCAGCCGAGGGAAGGAGTGAGTTTAGGGCTTGCCTTGCCATAATATTGGCAAGGGAGGCGGGAGGGTGGTGAGAGAGAAGGAGGGTGCCCCCGTCTGCCCCCCCGTACGACCTAATAACGACCCGTCAGAAAATCCTGGCCCCCGAGGGTCTAAAAAGAAAGTCCACTTCTTGGTTGGCGTTCCAGGTGCGGAAACGCTCAAAAGTAGCATTTCTTACGAATTTCTTACGAAACGAATCATTTTCATAACTTTTTTCTCATGCCTAATAACCAGGTATTGTAGGCTCTATTTTAGAGAAAGAACCTAATAGAGTCACATGGGTACATTCGTTGCATAAGAAAACCCTATGCAGTTCATAAAATCTAATTGCATCCAACTCTTGGGGATGGTGCTCATCTCCTTTTCTAAACTGAAGACCCAGCACTGTCTGTAGACACCTCCAAGGTCATGTGGCCAGCTCCTATTGATCTACTCACATTTACATGTTTTGAACGGCTAGGTTGGCAGAAGCTGGGCCTAAAAGTGGGAGCTCACCTTGCTCCCCGGATTTGAACCACTGTCCCTTCAGTCAGCAAGTTCAGCAACTCAGTGGTTTAACCACTGAGGACATACAGTTCATAAGATCACCATAAGTTGGCATATGAATGCAAACACACACACACATTCACACATTGTGATGTTTTTAGTAAAGCTCTCTCTCTCGGCATTACTTCGCAAACGAAGATTCTTAGGAAGGACTCATCCCACGCTTTTTACAAACGCGTTGATGACTAAAAAGGCCAATCCGAGATAGGCAAGTTTGGCTGCAGAAAGCACAGCAGAAAGTCTCCTTGAGTGATGTTGTTTCCAAGTTGCGGTTCTTTCTGCGTTGTCATTTGTCTTCGAGACCCATTCGGCGTGTCTTCTCAAAAGAGGCTGCAGCATTGTGGATAGTGCGTCTCCATGCCTCCTGATGTGAGGCCAGGGTGGAGCATTGTTGGTGATCAATCTGGCCGTGCCTGAGATGTTGTTTCAGGGAGTCCTTATATCTCTTTTTGGGGTGCCTCTCTTGCGCTGACCCATGGCGAGTTCACCATAGAGTAGTATCTTTGGGAGGCGGTGGTCCTCCATCCTAGAGACGTGCCCTGCCCAGCGCAGCTGTGTTCTCAATAGCATGGCCTCAATGCTGGTGATCCCTGCTTGCTCAAGAACAGCAACATTAGTCACATAGTCAGTCCAGTGTATATTTAGGATTGTGCGAAGACAGTACTGATGAAAGCGTTCGAGGAGTTGTAGGTGTTGGCGATAGGTGACCCATGTTTCAGACCCATAGAGGAGAATAGACAGTACGATAGCTCTGTACACACTGATTTTGGTGCTTTGCCTCAGGTGCTTGTTGCTCCAGACTCTTTAGTGAAGCCTTCCAAATGCACCATATGCCTTTGCTAATAATCTCTTTGTCAATCTTGGTGTCTCTTTGTCAATGAACTGCTGAGCGGACTTAAGAAAAGATTTGCCTATGCTGACGTGGGGATGATGGTGTTCTTCCTGTGGTGCAGGCTGGTAGAAGACTTCCGTTTTCTTCAGGCTGACTTCCAGCCTAAACAGCTCTGCAGCTGCTGCAAAGCAGGATGTTAGGCATTGCAAGGCTGCTTCTGAATGGGTGACAAGGGCAGCATTGTCAGCAAAAAGCAGCTCACGGACTAGATAGTTTAGAGTCTTAGTGTGAGCCCTCAGACGGCTTAAGTTGAACAAGCTACCATCAGTACGATAGTGTATATATATATGCCGTCTTCTTCGAGGTCTGCTGTAGCCCTTTGGAGCATCATGCTGAAGAAGATTGTAAATAGGGTTGGTGCAAGAACACAACCATTAGTTATTAGTAAGGGCTCTGAGAGAGCATCGCCGTATCTGACTTGACCGTGCTGGCCCTCATGTAACAGGATAATCATTTTGAGGAATTTGGGGGGACTTCCTAGATGTTCCAGGATCTGCCAAAGACCTTTTCTGCTCACAGTGTCAAAGGCTTTGGTAAAGCAATCAAGAGAGAAACATATGGGTTTTCTTTGCATGGAAAATCTTTAAACTTTGTGTGTTTGTGTAATGTGCATATAAAATTATTTTTTCAGACAATTCTATGTTTCTAGAAAACCTTTTCCTTGTCTTTGTGCAAATTTATTTAGTGCAAAAAAGGCCCCCAAAGCACAAAATATCCATGTGCAAAATTCCTTCCCTCCCTCCTCCTTCTGTCCATCCATCTTTCCTTCCCTTCTTTAATCATCCCTCCCTCCCTTATTTCTTTTATTATCATGGAAGGCATGGAGACTTTCATGTGCAGAATAATTCCCTAAAACACTTCAGAATGTGAAAATAAGACAAAAAGATTGGTGCAGAAAGATTTGTTGCTCCCATGGGTTTGCGGAAAGGGAGACAAATGTGCAAATTGCAGGAGGAAAAGAGAATGTGGAAAATAATGACTTTCGGGTTACTAATCCCTGACTCTCTTTGGCCTGCATAGCCTTGGGTTGATGGCATTTGCAGTCCACAATGTGACGTTTCCCAGCTCTGGTGGAGATGCAGGAGGCCAGTCGAGCTCATCTCAGAAATGAGCTGCCTTGCTATTGTTTTTGGTGTATTGTCAAATGTCTTCAGCGTGGGCTTTGTGGGTGGTTAATGGGATTGAAAATGTGAGCATGTTTTCTGCTCCTCTCACGCTGATTAAGACGGATGCACCTCCAGTTTTTGCTGCCTTATCGCAATGCCGCTAGTTTGATCGACAGTTAATTTAATTGGCTTAAATTGTAACATTTGGAAATGGATGTGTCTTTTTCTTTTCTTCTTTACTTTTTCTTTTCTTTTGCTTCTGGTGTCTTAGTGATTTTCAGCGAGAGAAATATATCATTAGGTTAGCTCAGGGTAGGCAAAGTGACAGTCTCCACACTTTGTTAAGCTATAAATCCTATCCGTCCTAAAAAAAGCATTGGCAATAGTGAGGCATACTGGAAAATATAGTTCTTTAAAATCTATTCTGGGGAGAAGAAATGTACTAGTTGCCTACTTGGATTGGAACCAAGCCTAAACATCTTTCAGTGTAAGCAGTGATAATTATTGAAATAACCTTTTACCCAAAGCACAACTTAAGTTTGAACCCATACCAATGGTTACCAAGACTTTAATATTGATGCTTGGGTTGTTTGTCTTGTAAGTCAACTCACAGTTGGTTCTCTTCCAACTGAGATCACAGTGGTCTTCAAAAACCCAAAAGAGAGGATGAAACATGGAGAATTGGGGTACCATCACCTGGAAAGATATTTGGAGAGCTCCAGTAGTAAGTGTCCATACCTTTGAGGCTAACATAGAAATCAGGATACAATTGCCTGACTATTTTCATGCCTGGGTTGCTGTGAGTTTTCTGGGCTGTATGGCCATGTTCTAGAAGCCTTCTCTCCTGACGTTTTGTCCAGGCATCTTCAGAGGTTGCGGGATCTGTTGGAAACTTGTGTGGTGTTTCAGCCTAGTGCTCATGTGCATGCTAGGGATGATGGGTTTGTTCCTGATGCTGATGATGAAATGCTTAGTGAGAATTCTGAGATGCAAAGTGACCTTTCAGATGAGGCTTGCTTTCCTGGGAACAGTTCTCTTCTCAGGGCTTCATTAGATGAGAATTCTTGTGCTCAGGACTCTGAAGGTCTTGATGTTGATAACGGGACACCTGGGAATCTTAACGAGCTTCCATTCAACCGCCGAGATAGCATTCGGGAATCTA
The DNA here is from genome assembly GCA_030556195.1 of Anolis apletophallus. Lineage (NCBI taxonomy): Eukaryota > Metazoa > Chordata > Lepidosauria > Squamata > Anolidae > Anolis > Anolis apletophallus. The sequence goes on from JARBWK010000013.1 coordinate 20,898,687, forward strand.
GGCAGGCTGCCAGCCTCCGACGCAGCAGTTGGTTTGCAAACCGAAACTGATTTGTCTTTATATTAGATTGCTAGGGAAATTGTCTTCAGTTCAGAATACCATGCCAAGTTTATCTTGTCTCCAAGCTCCTGATTTTGCCTAGGCCTCTGCGCCCGTTTTGCTTCTATAGCTGCCTTGTATTATTCATGGGATTATACATCAAGTTTTCTACCTTTGCCTTTGGATTTTGGGACTAATTGAACTGTGTGATTTTACCTTGGATATATTCTGCAATTGTTCTTATTTTAACCCTTTTGTTGGGCACTATATTTGTTTCAATAAGAGCCTATTATTCAGACTGTCTGTTGTGTGTGTGAACTAGGGGGCGCTCCTTGTCTGAAGTGCAACAACTAGGCAACTGAGGCTTATATATCTGTGGAAAGGTCTGTTGGAAACTTACTTAAGTTTCCAACAGATCTCACAACTTCTGAGTGTGCCTGCCACAGATGTGGGTGAAATGTCAGGAGAGAATGCTTCTGGAACATGGCAATACAGCCTGGAAAACTCATGACAACCCAGTGATTTTGTTCCCGAAAGCCTTCAACAACACATATTTTTCATGTCTCCAAACATTACAATGCAGACATGGGGTACATCTATGCTACACAGTGATGTACTTGTTGGATTCCCCTTTTACTGCTTTGTCTCCTTCCTAGGCAATGCTGGGATTTGTTGCTTGTGTTGATCATAGAATTGTCTGCTAGAAACCTCTTGTCCCTTGTCCTGAACTATAGAATTATAACAGAGAGGAAGAAGGATTTTTCCAAGATACAATCCCAGCATTTCATAAGTTTCTGCCACAACAAATGAAGTGGCAACAAACTGATAGAACTGTGTAGTGTGGATGGAAGTCCATATTTTGGAGAAAAGATAAAATCTATTGGAGAAAAGTTCAAGAAGGTTCACTAGTGGAAAATATATCCTTGCCAGTATACTTTTACTGGTGCTTCGAAGTAAAAAGTCTGTTTCTTCTTCAGGCCTAATTTAGGCACATTGTCTTGGCCACTTTGTGCCAAGAGGTATATATTCTGGCTGCCTTTGCCAATGTAGGGCAATGGAAGTATACAAGAAAGCATTAATCGTAAATAACTCCTTTCACAATATCTCAAAAATATTTCAGCTGGTATCGTCAGAGGATCAACTCATTTGAAATGTGGTGCTGGAGGAGAGTTCAACAAATACCATGAACTAACAAAATCAAATGGAGAGGTGATCATGCCTGAATGCTTAAGATGACTAAATTGAGGTTTTTATAGTTTGGACACATTGTGAAATAACTTTTTGGAAAAGTTGATATTACTCAATGCAATTGGAAGACAGTTGGAAAGACCATAGTACAGGTGGATAGATTTGATTAAGGGCCTAGGTTTATAAGATCTGGGCAGGACGGTTGAGGAATGGGATCCTTGAAAGGTCTTTCATTCATAAGACAGTCATAAGTCAAAGCTGACCAAGGGTACATCTACATTGTAGAATTAATGCATTTTGGCACCACTTCAACTGCCATGGCTCAATGCTATGGGAACCTGAAAGTCATAGTTTGACAAGGTTTTTAGCCTTCTCCACCAAAGAGTGCTAGTACCTCATTACCTAGGTGGTTAAAGTGGTATCAAACTGCATTCATTATATGGTACAGATGCACTGTTAATGGCAAAAAACAATAATGAAAAATGCCAAGTTAAGCCACTAACAGTAGGCTTGTTTGATCTTAAAAAATGGTTCAAAACTCATTCCGGATGTAGGGGGAGCTGGTGGTTCGGATCTAAAGTCAATTCCGATTTTCACAGAAAAAAAAGTTCAAAACTTTTCAAAACTTCCGAGACTTTTGAATCCTCTGTTAATGGTTTCAAAGTGTTATTTCCTCTTTTTTGGGCGGTCTTTACTTTGAAAGTAGTTGTTTTACTCCAGAAAAGTGGGGGAGCAAAGGGAAGAAATCCATACACTCTAGTTAAAACCTCTTCTCTCGCTTAAGACTGATGCGGGAGGGAGAGGAAAGGAATCCATCCACACTGGTTTAAACTGACATGGATCCATCCCATCCACACTGGTTTAAACTGACGCCGATCCATCCCATCCACACTGGTTTAAACTGACGTGGATCCATCCCATCCACACTGGTTTAAACTGAGGAACATAAGAACATAAGATCCATCCCATCCACACTGGTTTAAACTGAACGGGAGGAAAAGGAAAGGAATCCATCCACACTGGTTTAAACTGACGTATCCATGATCCATCCCATCCACACTGGTTTAAACCCAATGACCCTCTGACGGAGAGGAAATCCATCCACACTGGTTTAAACTGATGTGGGAGCGAAAGGAAAGGAATCCATCCACACTGGTTTAAGCTGACATGGATCCATCCCATCCACACTGGTTATAACTGACGCGGGAGAGAAAGGAAAGGAATCCATCCACACTGGTTTAGAAGGCTTCTCTGGCTTGAGCCAAGCCCAGGGAACAGAAGCGGGGGAAAGCTGAATCATTTCCGACTCACTTACCGATTCGTAACAGAAATGGCAGAAAAAGCTTCGGAAGGGCAAAGGGACTTCCGGTTTCCTTAAAAACGTCAAAATTGCTTCAAAAAGGAAATCTTTCAAAATGTATCCTGAATTATGAAGATTCCGAATGAACCTAACCATGTCTAACTAACAGCCTATGTTTAAAGATACATTTATGCAAAAATTATACTGTATATATATATATATAGTATATCTATATCTATCTATCATATATATATATATATATATATATATATATATATATATATATATATATAATGATTGCTGTTGTCCTAAGTAGCCAATAGACAGCAAAACCACACAAGGCAGACACACAAAAACAGCCCGCACACCCACAAAAATAGAAAAATAAAAAAACGACAACTCCCATGATTCCCCACGCTAATGCAACACAGCGCATGCAAAACTCCCACACGCGCGAAACAGTTTTCCCTCCTCCTCCACCCCCCCCTGCCACCATGGAGAAAATAAGAAGAAGGCCCGCCATCTTAAAAAGGAAGAATAGCAGGAAGGAGGAGAGGGGAAAGGAAGGAAAGGATAGAAGGATGGAGTGAGGGAAGGAAGGAAAGTGAGAGAAGAAAGGAACACAGAAACACACACACACACACACACATAAACACACCTGTACTTACACACATCAACACATATACAAACACACATATACATAAGTACACACACATACACGCATACACATATACACATATACATAACTACACACACAGTCCCCAAGCTAAAAAAATCCCACAGCAATGCGTGGCTGGGTCAGCTAGTGTGTGTGTGTGTGTGTGTGTGTGTATACAGTGTGTGTGTGTGTGTGTGTGTGTGTGTGTGTATATATATATATATATATACACACACACACACGTATATATATATATGGAAATCAGAATGGAATAAAATGTGGTATGAAGGTTTGCAAAGTGACATGGATTACAAATGAATTTGCCCATTCTGAATTATATGTTTTGCAGCCCGGGGTTTTGGGAGCACTTGATGTAACTGGTTAATTAGAAACTGACATATTTAAGAAGCTGTTTACGCAAGTCCCTCAACTCCCCCCCCCCCCCAATGTCCTACTCCTATCAATCACGGGGCTCTGATGATGTTACTTTATCTGGGTCAAAGATGTATTGCCTGAGCTTTCTGTTAGCTGTAGACTTTCCAGGAAAATTTACTGAGATTTCCTTGTCGAGAGGTACATTTTATATTCTGACAGTAATTACTAGGATTTTTTAATTTAAAAATACTATTTAAGAAGCATTAAAAAAGCAGGCACCGGCAAGAAGACATCTCACAATCATGTGAAAATTGACATTAAGGAAGACCTTTTTTTAAATAAAAAAGCCATGCCCATAAATGCAATCGAGACAAGCAAGGAGAAATTGCAGAAAGTAGGTGAAGAGAATTATGCAGTGGCAAGAGGCTGTATGAGTCTCAATAGATACAATGGCATAATTCATCTTATTTTTAGAGACTCAGCCTCAGTGAAGAATGAACAACACATTACATTGGGGTGGACAATGGTGACGGAAACAGGAACCATCCCTTTTCATATGCTTCGCTTCTCTATGCGCCCAAATGCCTCTTATTTTAATTCTCAAAAATGGTACCTGGAAGTGGTGTCATGTTGCTTCCTGTCACCATTTTGACAGGGCCTCAGGGATATTTTCTGGGATGGGATTACAGTACGGATTTAGTCTGATGGGCATATTGTTCCTTTTCATATACATTTGGGCTATTTGAGCCATTTCCAGAGGGAAAATAAGCCCCAAAGCATGGAAGTCCTAAAATAAAATTGGGATGCTGAAGAGCTATGGGCATCCGTAGGGAGCTTTATAGACTACTAGCTTGGGGACCTGGCGGTGCCCGGGTTATTTGAGAAAGGCATTGTGTGCCAAGGGTGGTCCTTATGAGATGTTTACATGGCTTGCAGTGTTTTTAGGAAGTTAGTGAAGGTACTTCAAGTCCCATCATCCATGGTCCATCCTCCTTCAAATGGCACCAGGATGTAGAGTGGGTCATGAGGGTTCTGTGTGTCAGGTTTGGTCGTGATCAGTCATTGGATTAGGTTTGCAGCAGTTTTGGGAAGTGAGTGAAGGTACTTCAAGTCCCATCATGCATGGTCTGCCCTCCTCCAAGCTGCACCAGGATGTAAAGTGGGTCATGGAGGCTCTGTGTGCCTAGTTTGTTCTTTTTTTGGTAATTGGATGAGGGTCGCAGTGGTCTCAGAAAGTGAGTGAAGGTACATCATGTCCTATCATCCGTGGTCCATCCCACTCAAAACTGCAGCAGGATGTAGAGTGGGTCATGGGTACTCTGTGTGCCAAGTTTGGGCCTGGTTTGTGATTTGTAGAGGCTTCAATGTTCTGTGGGAAATGAATCGGCTGAAGGTACTGCAAATCCCATCATTTGTGGCCCATCCTGCCCTACACTGCACCAGGTTGTAAAGTGGGCCAGTGGGCATCTGTGTGCCAAGTGTGATCCTGATCCTTCTATGGTGTGGGCCAGAGTGCTCTAAGCAAGTGAGTTAAAGTACTGCAAGTCCCGTCATCCATGGTCCATTCTCCCTCAAACTGCACCAGGATGTAGAGTGGGTCTTGAGGGTTCTGTGTGCCAAGATTGGTATTGTTTTCTCATTGTTTGGGATCGCAAAGGGGTCGCAAAGTGTTTTGATCTGAAACTCCCACCATGCCTGACTGCCTTAGGCCTTTGCCTTACCCCCTCTGCCAGTTTAGAGGGTCAGAATGTTCGTGTTGGCTGCCCAATAGAGGCGTTATGCAAATGCTCCCTCACTGGCAACCAATCATGTTGTCAGAATGTAGAGGCCGGGAGCCAATCAGAACGCTGCCACATACATACATACAAACACACACACACACACATACATACAAACATTCCTCTTTATTAATATATAGAGATACCAATGCACCCAAAGAGTGACATTTTCTCCACCCCTGCATTCAAGCCTGTAGCCAAGGGAGAAGTGTAGGGGTTCAAACCACCCTCTAAATTGTTCAGTATTGGTCAGTAGAAATCTTATGCAGTTGACACCCAGCCAGCTGCGCCACATTCCCGGTGCTATATAGACAGTTGGTATAGATATGATAGAGAAATGGTCTAATTTGCACTGAGGTCATATCTTGTTATGCTAGCAAATGGTTGTTGGCCCCTAGGGTGACTGTGCCTTAAATGCTGCCGAGAAGTCAGGTCATGGATACACCAAGAGTGTTGAATCTATCCACATTGGTAACCTTTGCTTCGCATCCAGCAAAGCTCTGAGATCATGAGGAACTGGCTAGCATTGATCCACTATGTTCCGATTCCAAGCATCAAGAAGTAGGAACAGATCAATAGTGTAATGAAGGCCGCACAGATCACAACACTCCCTGCAACGGCGACAGGAACCCAAGAGCCAGAGATTAACTGGAGTGCTTAGAACTTGGCTTTATGAATAATTGACTCAATGAGCTGCTCTGGAGCGCCCCACAAAACTAGAGAGCTATAGAGGAAGAGCAGTTGAGGGAGAGAAGGGAAACAAAGGCAAAAGACAGAATGTGCAGAGCCTTTTATTCAACAGAATGGCACCTGATCTCCAGAATGTGACTCTGTCCCCTGAAATCCATTGTTTCAGCTGGATTCGCTTTTAACTTCCAGCTCAGAACCATTGAATGCAACAGCTCCTGCTGACAAGAGGTGTCAGGGAAGTCCTCCTCTGAATCATAATGAAATCCGCTACAGAACTTGATAAATAAATAAGGCTGCTGGCTTGAGAGAACAGGGGAAAGAGAGAAAATATGGATCACCCTGCCCACAGTGTTCTGCTCACTGAGGAGATCTAAAGAGAAATGCTAGGTACATCCATCTCATGGGGCTCTTGAAATCTCTCCAGCCAAAGCTTAAAGTCACAAGTTCCAGGACCTTTTTGAATTGAGAGGCAGCGATGATGAGAAGGCGAGGTCCATGAGCAAAGACGTCTTTGGTCCCTCTCTCTGATATTCAGCCAAGGGAACAGACACTCGAAGCTTTGTCTGATGTGGTCTCTTTATAGGAGGACTGAAATTTAGGGGAGGGTGAAACAAAGGGATATTTCTGAACCAAAATGAATAAAATTGGTACTCCTAATGTAAAAAAGTAAACAACAACAACATATCCCACCTCCATCTCCCAGAAGGGACTTGGGGCAATTTACAGAACAGCACATAAATAACTGGGTTGCTGTGGGTTTTTTGGGCTGTATGGTTATGTTTCAGTAGCATTCTCTCCTGACATTTCACCTAAATCTATGGCTGGCATCTCCAGAGGTTCTGTTAGCAATGAAGCAAGTCAAGTGTGTGTGTGTATTTGTGTATATATGTGTGTTTGTGTGTATATATATATATATGGTTTTGTGCATGCGTTGTAATTTTTGTTTTTTGGCTTTTGAAGTCTCTTCCACTATGTTTTTCATTGTTTTTATGAGTGATGGTCACCTGTTGGCCTGATAGGTGTTTTGTGTCCAAATTTGGTGTCAATTCGGCCAGTGATTTTTGAGTTATGTTAATCCCACTAACGAACATTACATTTTTATTTCTATAGATATATATTTGTGTGGAATGTTGCAATTAACAAACTTGAATAGCTTTGAGCAGCTACGAAGCTGCAAAGTCAATCCATGAGGGTATCTGCATGAAGGTAGCCTGGCCTTTGTTGCCTGGAAGCATCCTCTGTTTGGCCCTTGATTTCTTATTGTTTGGAGTTCTCCTCTTTCTGTTTATTGTATTGATTCTGGTTTTTTTAGTACTGGTTCCCAAATTTGTTCATTTTCATGGTTTTCCCCTTTCTGTTGGATGTTTTCTAGTTGTTTATGATTTATGGTGACCATATCAAGGGATTTTCGCATCAGAATTGGCTTTTCTCTGATACCGAGAGTGTGTGACTTGCCTAAAGTTATACAGTGGGTTTCCATATCTGTACAGGTATTCGAACCATGATCTCTTTTTTTAACTCAAGTGCTAAACATAGCATTCTGTAGTCTATAATAGAACCATTGAATGGGCTGGATTTTTCTATGTGTTGACTCTCCATTAAACCATTGCTTAAATGCATCTTCTACTGTAGTTGGGTTTTGCCAATTAGATTCCAGGCCCAATATGTCACTCTGGTAACATCCAGGCTTCATCCCATATGTTAGATCAGTGTTTCCCAACCAGTGTGCCATGGCACACTAGTGTGCCGTGAGCGATCATCAGGTGTGCCGTTGGAAATTGGCACTCTTCCCCCTCCTAGCAGCCCCCTCACAGGTTTCCAAGAAAAAAAATTGAGCCTCTCTGCTTGGAAATGTTTTTTTAAAAAACTATTTTACTGGATTTTGAGAGTTGCCTCCCCCAGGAACTGTTTATAACAGCTTCATGACATCCATAGTTAACTGGAAGCAAGTTTCACTCAGGGTGAAATTTCACAAAGGTCTGGAGAACAAGCTCTATGAGGAGCAGCTTGAAGAGCTGGGCATGTTTAGCCTGAAGAAGAGAAGGCTGAGGGGAGACGTGATGAGGGCCATGTATAAAGATGTGAGAGCAAGTCATATATATGTTGTGTTCATCGATACAGGCCCAGGTTTCACACAGAGTGTATAAATACATTTAAAAACACATTATTACATGTATTACTGTGTTAGAGTGTCATTTTGTGTCATTTTGGTTGGTGGTGTGCCCCAGGATTTTGTAAATTTAAAAAATGTGCCGCAGCTCAAAAAAGGTTGAAAAACACTGTGTTAGATATCTCATGATATTGCATCCCTCTTTCATCACAGGAACCTTTGAGTGGCTGTGAGTTTTCTGGGCTGTCTGGCCATGTTGCTTGAGGCAGGTGTGAATTTCAACAGAAAGGAAGAAACCTTGAAAATGAAGAATATCTTGCTATCAGTAGTTTAAAAAAATCTCTAAAATCAGGATAGTAAATTAAGAACAACACTAAGAAAATAGGGGAATTCCAGGCAGGAAACAATTAGGGCCAGCTAACACCACTCAACAAAGAATTCCCCAAGACAGGAAGCAGTGAGGCTTTGAAGCTACAAGGCCATTAAACACTAATCAAGGTGGCCAATTGCAACATTCACACCTTCCTCAAGCAGACAAAAGTTATTTCTCCCACCCTGGACATTATTCCAGATATATAAAAACTAGGGGTGGTTGATCCATGAAAAATTTGATTCTAAACTCCTGGGGGATTTCCGTTGCTGGTTCATTATAGAAATTGATCCGAAATTTTTAAAATATTTTTTGTATTTGAAATGTAATTAATAACGAATTTTGTTATTATTACGTTAGTTGTTCCACGCATGCGCGACAGGAGGGTGGAAGGTGCTGCCTGCACTCCCCTCTGACCAGCTGACACCCAAACGGAGTTAAAGATAACCCCTGTTTGGGTCTCGGTTGACCAAAATGGGGGTTATTAGAGGAGGGTGCCAGGCTGCACCTTCCACCCTCCTCTCTCCATTGTCCCAGTTTATTCCCAAGGAGAGGAGGAGGTGGGGGACTCACGTCCCCCTCCTCCTCCTTTCCTTGGGAGTAAACCGGGACAAGGCCCCCTCCTCTCCTTGGGAATAAACCGTGACAAGGGTCCTGGTTTACTCCCAAGGAGAGGAGGAGGAGGGGGACACGAGTCCCCCGCCTCCTTCTCTCCTGGGGAATAAACCAGGACAATGGCAAGAGGAGGGTGGAAGGTGCAGCCTGGCACCCTCCTCTCGCCAACCGAGACCCAACGAGGGTTAATAACCCCCATGTGTGTGTCAGATAGTGAGAGGAGGGGAAAGGTGCAGCCTGGCACCCTCCTCTCACCAACCGAGACCCAAACGGGGTTAATAACCCCCATTTGTGTGTCAGATAGCGAGAAGAGGGGGGAAGGTGCAGTCTGGCACCCTCCTCTCGCCAACCGAGACCCAAACGGGGGTTAACAACCCTTGTCCCGGTTTACTCCCAAGGAGATAAAGAGGCGGGGACTCGCATCCCCACTTCCTTCCCTGCTTGGGAATAAAGCGCCCACCTCAGCTGTCAGCTGGCGAGAGGAGAAAGGCGGGTGCTGCTGCCCTCCAGTCTCCTCTCACGAGTTGAGAACTGAGGAGGGAAAAATACGACCTAATAACGTGATCTTTAGAAAAAATTGCGACCCCGGGTTCGGTTTTGAACCTTCTCTTCCGGGATGGACCCCAAGGGTCGATATAAGGTCGAAATAATTTTAAATATGAAAAATAACGGATTTCAAAGTATTTTAAACTGGAGATATCCACCCCTAATAAAAACCCCATTTGCCTAGTTTCCAACAGACCTCTCAACCTCTGAGGATGTCTGCCATAGATGTGGGGAAAATGTCAGAAGAGAATGCTTCTGGAACATGGCCAGACAGCCCAGAAAACTCACAGCAACCCAATGATTCCAGCTATGAAAGCCTTCAACAACACACAGGAGCCTTTCTTTCTCTTCTCACTGTGCCTCATTGAATACATTTCTTATCTATCTATTGATCTATCCATAGCTGTGCTTTGGAGATGCACACAGGGGCATTTCTGGTTGACTCGGTTTCTCCTATGCATCGTATCCTGAGAAGATGGCGATTTCTTTAAGAAGTCGTATGCAGATATTTTGGGGCTTTTTGCAGCTGTTCAATAAAGTTGATGATTGTGCTTGGTATGTATCTGTGCAATTTTCCACACCGTTGCCTTGAAGATTGTGTCTTGGTAAACCAACGCGCTCCGTTAGGGTCTATATTGATCTTGCACATGAAGAAACCCACCTCAAACAGTGTCATTTTCTCGACAACAAGGCTATTAGCGACTTATTTAAATCATAGGGAGCCAGAACTGATGAGATTTCTTTTAATATCTTTCCGTTTTTTCTCCCCCTTCCTTTTCTTCCATTTTTTTTCACCTTCACTTTCTTCGTCTGTGTTGCAGCTCATGTGGCGATGGCATCGGCGGTGAGCGTCTTTCCACACCATTACGTCTCCCAATGAAATATGTGAGAATTACCTCCAACGGTAGCAGGAAGCTATCAGAACATAAAACATGCAGAAAATGAATTATTAACTTTCACATCCAACCTGGTAACGGCTGTTATGTTTTGTATTATCACACATTAAAGTGCGGAAAGGGGGAGATGGCATGTGTGTGGCTGCGTGCAGAAATTCTCGGGATGTCATCTTGGCAGCATTGTGCATAAACAACAATGGCTCGGGATTAGAAAACTGAAAACTTGACGGAGAAAAAAGAAAGAACGATAAACTCAGGGTTTATCTGCTGACTGTAAATGGAGTCTGATTATAAATGGAGTCGAGCAGGAGAGAAGCATTTGTATGCGAAATAAAACGAGATAAAAGCTTGAACGCGATTGGTTAACCGCAATTGGAGCAGATCCATTAAATCGGTGTTTGAATTACGGGTCAACATGTAGGGAGCGTCCATCAATTCAAGAAGTCTACTTGATGGCACTTAACCATTGGAGCCAAGCCATAGATTCTCTGAAGGTCATTCGTTTTCCAGAAGAGTTCTTTTGGTGGATTACAAATACAGCGTGTACTCTGAGATTCTGGGAGTTGCAGCATTGCATCCAAAAACTATTCCAAGCACGGTTATTTCCCATCCAGTCTATGTCTCCTTAAGTTTATTTTGGCTTTTTGTTTTTTTCCCCAGGTTATTCTTCAAGGTCTGACTACTTGTTCTTGGTTTTTTGCCCCTTCTCCCCCTCTTCCTCTTCCTCTTGCTCTTCCTCATCCCCTTCCCTTCTCCCCCTCCCCTTTTCCTTTTCCACCTCCTCCTAATCCTCCTTCTCCTTCTCCCCCACCTCTCCTCTCCTCCTCCTCCTTCTCTTTCTCCCTTTCCATTCACCTTCCCTTTTTCTTTTCCTCCTTCTTCTCCTCTCTTTCTCCTTTTCCTCCTGCTCCTTCTCCTCCTCCTCCTCCTCCCCTTCTCCTCCCTCTCCCCTCCCTCTCCTCTTCTCCTTCTCCTTCCCCTTCTCCTCCTCCCCTCCCTCCCCTCCCTCTTCCCCCTCCTCCCCTCCCCCTCCTTCCCCTTCTTCTCTTCGTCCTCCTCCTCCCCTCCTACTCCTCCACCCCTCCTTTTCTCCCTCCTTTTCCTCCTCCTCTTCCTTCATCTCCTCCTCCTCCCCTACCTCTTCTCCTTCTCATTCCCCCTCCCCTCCCCTTCAAGGTCTGACTTCTCGTTCTTGTTTTCTTGCCCCTTCTCCCCCTCTTCTTCTTGCTCCTCCTCCTCCCCTTCCTTTCTCCTTCTCCTCCTCCCCTTTTCCTTTTCCACCTCCTCCTAATCCTCCTCCTTCTCCTCCTCCACCTCTCCTCTCCTCCTCCTCCTTCTCCTCCTTCTCCTCCTCCCTTTCCATTCCCCTTCCCTTTATTCTCCTCCTCCTTATCTTCCTTCTCTTTCTCCTTTTCCTCCTCCTCCCCTTCTCCTCCCTCTCCCCTTCCTCTTCTCCTTCTCCTTCCCCTTCTCCTCCTCCCCTCCTTCTCCTCCCTCTTCCCCCTCCTCCCCTTTCCCCTTCTTCTCTTCATCCTCCTCCTCCCCTCCTACTCCTCCACCCCTCCTGCTCTCCCTCCTTTTCCTCCTCCTTCTTCTTCCTCTCCTACTCCTCCCCTATTACTTCTCCTTCCCCCTCCCCTTCTCCTCCCCTCCTCCCTCCTCCCCTCCTCCCCTCCTCCCCCTTCCTTCCTTCCTTCCTTCCTTCCTTCCTCCCTCCTTCCTTCCTTCCTTCCTTCCTTCCTTCCTTCCTTCCTTCCTTCCTTCCTCATTGACCCATTCCTTCCCTGTATGTTTTTTATCCTTGTCTTTATGCCTGATAGTTATAAGCACAAACTCTCAAGGGTTGCACATTTCTTCCCATCTAACCAACACACTTTGAGTTCAGTCCATTCAAGAGGCCATTGTGTTCGTGTTCTGCATTTGCTGAAGTCTCACACAGAAATGATTGGACAATATTATACCGCATTCAGCTTTAGGTTGAGGCAGTTGAGCTGCGCCTGTGTTGTCTTCACCCTGAGACACAGACCACGATGGGACATTGTCCAATATTTATGGATGCATATACTCACTTGGTTGTGAATTTCATTACACATTTAGCATCCTGATTCACTGATGCAACAGCACATTTTTTTTAAAAAAATGCAAAGCATAATGTTCTCTGCAGAGACCTCTGATGGAGGGATATGCAAAATGATAGCAGATAATTCCACACTTGGCAATGCTTCCCCACTTGATCATAATGAGACAGTAGACTGGAACAAAAGTTGCCAGTTGAATGGAATTATGACATATTCAACTCTTGGGTTTTTAATCTGCAGAAATCAGTTAGTGAAACTTTTCATGGCATGGCTTTAAGGTTTCATTTCCTATAGACCTGGTTTCTGAATGAAAATTTGGCATCCCTGAGGTTTGAACCAAGGATGCATCTCCACCGGTGTTTCTCAACTTTTCGAATGCCTCAACCCCTTAACACAGTTCTTCATGTTGTGGTGACCCCCAACCATTAAATTATTTTCGTTGCTACTTCATATCTGTAATTTTGCTACTGTTATGAATCGCAATGTAAATATCCGATATGCAGGATGGATTTTTATTCACTGAACCAAATATGGTACAAATACCAGATATGTCCAAATTTGAATACTGGTGGGGTTGGGGGATTGATGTTATCATTTAGGAGTTTTAATTGATTGATTTATAGTTCACATTAAAACCCTCAAATACATCCAGAGAGCACTGTGGACTCTCAACAATGATGGGTCTGGACTGAACTTTGCATGGATACTCAAATGTGAACACTGGTGGAGTTTGGGGAAAATAGACCTTGACATTTGGGAGTTGTAGTTGCTGGGATTTATAGTTCACCTACAATCAAAGAGCATTCTGAACTCCACTATCAATGGAACTTAACCAATCTTGGCACACAGATCTCCCATGACCAAGAGAAAGTACTGGAAGGGTTTGGTGGGCATTGACCTAGAGTTGTAGTTCATCTACATCAAGAGATCACTGTGGACTCAAACAATCATGGATCTAGACCAGGGGTGGGCAATTACTAGCCCTCCAGGTGTTTTGGACTTCAGCTCCCAGAAATCCTAACAGTTGGTAAACTGGCTAGGATTTCTGGGAGTTGAAGTCCAAAACACCTGGAGGGCCAGTAATTGCCCACCCCTGGTCTAGACCAAATGATAGATCTGGATTAAACTTTGCATGGATACTCAAATGTGAACACTGGTGGAGTTTGGGGAAAATAGACCTTGACATTTGGGAGTTGTAGTTCCTGGGATTTATCGTTCACCTAAAGTCAAAGAGTATTCTGACCCCCCCCTAACTTCCCACATAGAACCCCTATGACTAACAGAAAATACTGTGTTTTCTGATGGTCTTCGGCAGCCTTTCTGACACCCCCTCATGAGCCCCTCAGGGGTCCTGATCCCCAGGTTAAGAAACACTGAACTACACTGTACATTTAATGTAACTGCTAACTGCTATGGCTCCATGCTATGGAATCATGAGAGCTGGAGTTTTACAAAGTCTGTACTCTTTTCTTCCAAGACTGCTGGGGCCTCAGGAAACTACAAATCAATGGCATCTATAGCACTATTCAAGTTGTGCCAAACTGCATTCATTCTACAGTGTAGACACAGCCCAAATGTTACCAGTGGTGAAAAGGACATGGCTTCTTCTTCTTTGATAATTCAGTAATGAGTGGAGTTTTGTGGAAATGAGAATTTCCAGGTGTCATTGCCTGAGCATGTCTTCCTAATGGTTAGGGATGTAGGGAACTGCAATCCAACAACTTCTGGGGAGCCTTGCGGTTCCTTTCCCTGCTCAATCGGAATGCCCACAAAAAGGAAGGAGAAAAGGTACCTGTCTTTATATGAGCCAAGGAAGGTCTATTTTACAAGCCCTTTATCTACTATTTGGGGCACACAAGCAGATGCAGGCTAAATAACTAGGCCTGTTAATATTGATTAAGCTATTATATACCTGAAAGGGTAATTATGGGCTGCGGTGAGTGTCTCTTCTCAAAGAAGACATCTTGCATTTACAGGAGATGAGGGGTCTTTTGTGAGGTCAGAATGGGCAACCAACAGACTCCGATTGATCCCAAAAGAGAGATACTTACCTGTCTTGCCTCAGCCTTGGCTCGACCCAGACATCTATTGATATGGCAGTGGTGTATCTATTTTTGCAACCAATTCCTGACCAAGATTCACTGCTAAGATAGATAAAATACAACCCCAAACAGCTCTGAGATGAAGAATTGTGAAATCAAGAGTGAATCTTAAAAGAACACAATTGAAGACTTTTTTTTAAAAAAAAAGGTTGGGAACGTATTTATGAACTTCTTGTGCAATGCAAAAATGTAATCATTTGCAATCATGGTTATTCTAGTAAGTTCATTTTAGTTGGTTCTATAATGGCAATCTATATAAATAAAAATGTAATGTAAGTTTGTGGGATTAACATAATTCAAAAACCACTGGATGCATTGATATCAAATTTGGAAAGAATACACCTAACAATCCAATGAGTGACGAAAGGGACTTTAAAACCCCAAAATGATAAAACTCCCCTGGCCCTGCCGCCTGCTGCGCAAGGGGAAAAAAACCCAACAGCTGCAGGGAGCATGGAAGGCTCTAGAGCAGGGGTGCCCACACTTTTTCAGCATGCGAGCTACTTATAATAAAACCAAGTCTGAAAGATGTACCGAAAGAGAAGCAGGGTGGAGCAGGGGGAAGAGGGCGGGGCTTTGCACGGCCTGGCTCCACCCCCTCTTCCCTCTGGCTTTAGCACTTCCACAGCTTCTGCAGACTAGAGGAGGGTAATGCCAAGCCAGTGGTGGCATAGATAGCCACTTCTGGCTTGGCCATACCCTCCTCTTGCCTGCAGAAGCTGCGGAAGCGCTGAAGCCGGGGGAGGCGGTGGGGCTTTCCGCAGCATGGCTCCACCCCCTCAGAAGCACCCCATCCAGCTGGGATCGACCTCCTTCGGTCCTGGGATCGACCAGTCGATCGCGATCTACCTAATGAGCACCCCTGCTCTAGAGGGCTGGGCAGGCAGACCTTCAGCTTCCCCAGGCCCCCCGATTTGGGGTCTCCCCCCTCTCTCTCCAACCCACCATCCCCATTGGACCCCTTCCTTTCTTCTCTTAGGGCCTACCCTCCTCCACCAGGGCCTTATGTGGTCCCTTCTTACCTCCCTCCCACTCTCCACCCACTCTTTGTCAGCCCCACCAAAGAGGGAGCCCTCTTTCTTTTTTCCCCTGGTGAGGCGGGTGGGCGGCTGCTCCGCGTGCCTTTCATGCATCTCCTCCTGTGTGCCCACTTGCCAAACAGGCAGGAAGGCAGCCTGCAGTCACAGCAGAAAGCAGAAGGGGCCGGCGCCGGGTGAGCAAAACCTCCTGCCCGCCCTGCTCTGGGCCCAGCAAGGGAAAGGGCTGCAAGACTCCCTTCCCACTGGCACCCAGGCAAGAGGTAGAGAAGGAAGGAAGCAGAGAAGGATAGAAAAAAGGGAAGGGAGGAAAGAGGGAGGGAAGAAAGGAAAGAAAGAAAGAAAGGGGAGGGAAAGAAAAAAGAAAGGGAGAAGGAAGGATGGAAGCAAAGAGCAAAGTAAGTAGGGAAGGAAAGAGGTGGAAAAGGAAGAAAGAAGAAGGGAAAGAAAAGGGGGGAATGATGGAAAGAGGTAGAGAAGGAAAAAGAGAAGGAAAGAAAAAAGGAATGAAGGAAGAAAAGAGGGAGGGAAGGAGAGAAAGAGCGAGGTAGGGTTGGCCACAGCAAGCTGTGGTGGGTACAGCTAGTGCAATATATTTCTGTTGTGAATCTGAGCTGTTAGGCTCAAAAGTAACCCTCAGTTGGGGTGATTCCACCATAAATATAGCAGAGTACTAGAAGTAAACTTCATAACCAGCAGAAACTTACAAATGGTGAGCCAGGAGAAGCTTCCATTCAACAAGATGGCACAGGATTGGAGAGTCACAACTTTAAGTTCAAAATATCTATTGAAGTAAAAAAAATCATTTTAGGTAGAAAATAACTTGGAGCTGACTAGCTTACTAAATATCATCTTCTAAGGAAGGCAACAGGATAAAAAGTCAAAATATCTATGCAGTTACATTTTGCCTGGAGAAAGGCAAAATGCGTCCTCACTGGAAGGAAGAAAAGGTAGAGAGAGAGAGAGAGAGAGAGAGAGAGAGAGAGAGAGAGAGAGAGAGAGAGAGAGAGAGAACAATGGAGGATGGCCACATGGCCAAACTCAGGGCAATAAAAATACCTTTAAAGAGGAAGGTACCTCATCCTTCACAGAGATTCCATTGCTACATCTTCAAAGGGGGAGAAGATAATGGCAAGCAAGAATTGGTTAAGCGAATGAACCCAGAGGGTGCTTCCTTTTCATCCTGGAAATAAGTGATGAGAGAAGTGCCGCATGGTTCCGTCCTGGGCCCGGTCCTGTTCAACATCTTTATAAATGACTTAGATGAAGGCTTAGAAGGCAGGATCATCAAGTCTGCAGACGACACCAAATTGGGAGGGAGAGCCAATACTCCAGAAGACAGGAGCAGAATTCAAAACGATCTTAACAGATTAGAGAAATGGGCCAAAACTAAAAAAAATGAAGTTCAACAGGGACAAATGCAAGATACTCCTCTTAGACAGAAAAAAATAACATGAAAGATACAGAATGGTGGACACGTGGCTCGAGAGCAGTACATGTGAAAAAGATCTTGGAGTCCTCATGGACAACAAGTTAAACATGAGCCAATAATGTGATGCAGCGGCAAAAAAAATCCCAATGGGGGTTTGGCCTGCATCAACAGGAGTATAGTGGAAGTCCTGCTACCTATGCTCTCTTCTACCTTGGCTAGACCACACCTGAAATACTGTGTCCAATTCTGGGCATTACCATTGAAGGGAGGTGTTGACAAACTGGAATGTGTCCAGAGAAGGGCGACTGAAATGATCAAGAGTCTGGAGAACAAGCCCTATGAGGAGCAGCTTAAAGTGCTGGGTATGTTTAGCCTGAAGAAAAGAAGGCTGAGAGGAGACATTATAGCCATGTATAAATATGTGAGAGGAAGTCATAAGAAGGAGGGAACAGGTTTGTTTTCTGCTGCCCTGGAGACTAGGATGCGGAGAAATGGCTTCAAACTACAAGAAAGGAGATTCCATCTGAACATTAGGAAGAATTTCCTGACTGTGGGAGCTGTTCAGCAGTGGAACTCTCTGCCCCAGGCTGTGGTGGAAGCTCCTTCTTTGGAGGCTTTTAAACAGAGACTGGATGGCCATCTGTCGAGGGTGCTTTGAATGCAATTTTCCTGCTTCTTGGCAGAATGGGGTTGGAATGGATGGCCCACTTCCAACTCTATGATTCTATGATTCTAAGAAGAGTAAAGACAAAGGCCCCTTCTGGGATAAACATGGGGGAGAAATCCCTCACTCTAATCCTAACTCTAGCTACTCATTGAGGTCTGGAGACTTGATGACACAAGAGACTTGTGCAGTCCAGGGATGAATCCCAACCATTTATTTTTCTTTATCGTTGCCATTTGGATGGATTTGGTTGAGTGCATTTGCTGGACTCCTCAGAATCTTCCAGTTACAATTTTCAGTGGCCCCAAATAATACTCGTAAGAGGCAGAAAAAGAGGAATTGGAAGCCTAAAGAAGATGTTGACACTTTCAAGACTCAGATAAACAATTGCGACATCATATGCCAGCTATAACTATTCTTGAGGAAAAAAAAGAAAGCATGGAATAAAGATGTGGCGATCCCAGGGGACAGCAGAACCAGAGACAAAGAAAAGAGAAATGATTATGAGATATTGAGACTTACAAATTGAGATTTAGTGCCTCTGGGAGAAGACAATAACTGTTGCTCCAGCAGGGATTAGTGCTGTGGGAGAAATTCCAGGCTGGCAAAGCATCTAAACGAAATCTCCATAGATTGAATTTCCTTGTACAATGACGAAAAGGGAACCATCTTGCAAGGTATCCCATTATCTGATGGTGTTTACCTTTTCTTAGATTTGTTGATAGGATTCAAGTCACTAATGGTGCAGAACTCCATACACTACAGACAGACGGAACCACAATAATCATTGTCATCGACGGTTGTTTGTGTCATTGGGTTGTTGTGAGTTTTCCGGGCTTATATGGCCATATTCCAGAAGCATCCCCTCCTGACGTTTCACCCACATTTATAACATGGCACATTCCAAGTACAGTTGCCACTCGAGATACGCAGATTTGATTTCTGTGGGCTTGATTATTTGCAGGTTTGATTCAAATTTAATCTCTAGGAATCTCTAGGTCCTCCAATGCTGTTCTAGGGTTGACATTCACCAGAAGTTGACCATAGTATTATGATGGAAGACCTAGATATTTCTAGATAGATCATTTCCCTAGGAATCTCTAGATCTTCCAGCACAGTTCTCTGGCCAACTCCTACTAGAGTATTCTTGGGTTTTTTTTCATTTTTGTGGAGGTCCTGCACGTTTGTTTATTTATTTATTGTTCATTTTATATACCGCTCCTTCCAGCAGGCTCGGGGCGGTTTACATAAAATCAATTAGTAAAACAGAGCATAAAAACAACAATCGACATAGGACTCAAGAACTTGGGCAACTTTCTCAGGAATGTACAAAGCACAGAGTATGGGTTACGATAGTCAAAAGAGCACACACAACAAGGTAGGTAACAGAGTATCAAAATAGTGGATATATTTAAACAATACAAGATCAATTTCATGTGTTTGAAGACACACCACATATATAACATCAAGGCGCAAATTCCAGATAATGCAGTTATACAATGAAACACATTGATGATGGGGTGGTCACAATCAAATAGAGGATATAGTATTAGGCAGTCCTAACAAACATAAATACGGCCTATGTCACATCTATTATGAAGTCCCATTGCGGCTTCAGCATTTGTCCGTATTTATGTTTGTTAGGACTGCCTAATACTATATCCTCTATTTGATTGTGACCACCCCATCATCAATGTGTTTCATTGTATAACTGTGCATTATCTGGAATTTGCGCCTTGATGTTATATATGTGGTGTGTCTCCAAAACATGAAATTGATCTTGTATTGTTTAAATATATCCACTATTTTGATACTCTGTTACCTACCTTGTTGTGTGTGCTCTTTCAACTTTCTCAGGAGCCATTTAGATTAAAGGCCTGCCCGAAAAGGGTTGTTTTATAGGCTCTCCGAAACGGGGCCAGTTCCGTAATGGCACGGACTTAATCTGGCATTGAGTTCCATAGTGATGGGGCTGCTACGGAAAAGGCTCTTGATCTGGTTGTAGACAGATGGCAGGAATGAATAGATGGAACTACTAAGAGATTTTGCTCTTCCGAGCGTAGTGATCTCAGGAGAACATATGGGGTAAGGCGGTCCCTCAGATACACCGGCCCTAGACCATACAAGGCCTTAAAGGTCAACACCAACACCTTGAAAACAATCCGGTACTCTATTGGTAGCCTGTGCAGTTGCTGCAGAATAGGTGTAATGTGCTCTCGTGCAGGTGCTCCCACCAGCAGTCGAGCACCAGCATTCTGCACTAGCTTGAGTTTCCGGATTGATGACAAAGGAAGGCCAATGTAGAGGGTGTTACAATAGTCCAGTCTCGAGATGACCATTGCCTGGATCACTGTAGCCAGGTAGCTCCTGGGCAGGTAGGGAGCCAGCTGGCTAGCCTGTCGTAGATGGAAAAACGCGGTCCTGCATACCATGGAGATTTGCATCTCCATTGATAGCAGTGGGTCCAATTGGACCCCCAGGCTTCTTACTGCACTCTACGTGGGGCTGCCTTTGAAGACAGTTCGGAAATTGCAATTAGTCCAGCGGGCGGCAGCCAGATTGCTAACGGGAGCTACATACAGGGAGCATACCACCCCCTGTTGTGTCAGCTCCACTGGCTGCCTGTCCAATTCCGGGCTCAATTCAAAGTGCTGGTTTTGACCTTTAGAGCTCTATACGGTTCTGGCCCAGCTTACTTGTCCGAACGCATCAGCCGCTATGTCCCACCTCGTAATCTAAGATCATCCGGGGAAGCCCTGCTCTCGCTCCCGCCTACGTCTCAGATGAGGCTGGTGGGGACGAGGGATAGGGCCTTCTCGGTGGTGGCTCCCCGCCTGTGGAATGCGCTTCCTATTGATGTACGATCCACCACATCCCTCCTGGCCTTCAGGAAAAAGTAAAATCCTGACTGTGGGACCAGGCATTTGTACACCAGCACAAGGCAGCATTTTAGATTGGTTTTTAATGAAAGTGGGTGATTATGGCCAATGTTTTATGGACTGAACATTGTTTTAATCCAAAGTGAATGTGTATGGTGCTAATGTAGTTGTATTTTAATGTATTTTTAATGTATTTTAATTGTTGAAGGGTTTGGGGGTTTTATATTGTTATTATGTGGGCATCGAATTGTGCCGTACTGTAAGCCGCTCTGAGTCCCCCCTTGGGGGTTGAGAAGAGCGGGGTAAAATCCCGAAATAATAATAAATACTGAAGATGGCGGGGTTAAGAGCTCGCCGTCCAGGGTAGGCAGCCGGCATCCATCCAACCCAGCGTGACCCAACCATAGGATCTCCGTCTTCAACGGATTCACCTTCAACCAACTGGCATGCAGCCATCCAGTCACGGCTTCTAGGCATTGATGGAAACAATCGGGTACGGTATACAGCCTGCCATCCATTCTCAGCACCAGCTGAGTGTCATCAGTGTACTGATGGCACTCCAGACCAAAGTCATGAACCAGTTGGGCCAGTGGACGCACATAGATATTAAACAATAAAGGGGAAAGGATGGCACCCTGGGTGACCCCGCAACTTTGAGGGAGTCTTCCAGAAACAACACCTCCCCCCTCCACATGTTGTCTCCAATCTTGGAGAAAGGAGGCCACCCATTTAAGGGCAGTCCCCCTAACTCCCTTCACGGCTAAACGGTGGGTCAGTAGTGCATGATCTACCATGTCAAAGGCTGCTGTGAGATCTAACAACACAAGCAGCGCTGACCCCTCGTGGTCAAGCTGGCAGCGGAGTTGTCTGTAATGGAGACAAGCACGGTCTCCGTCCCATGCCCAATACGGAAACCGGACTGAAAGGGATCGAGTCCCGCTGTGTCGTCTAAGAACTGTTGCAGCTGATCTGCTACTGCCCTCTCAATCACCTTGCCCAGAAACGACAAATTCGAGACTGGGCGGTTATTGGAGGGAACCGAAGGATCTAAATTTGGTTTATTCAGTAGCTGCCTTAGCATGGCCTCTTTCAAACCCCCTGGAAAGACTCCTTGCTCAAGGGAGCTGTTGATTATTCTACACCTGGGGTCTCGTAACCCCTCCCGACACAATCTAACTAGCCAGGAAGGGCAAGGATCAAGGGGACATGTAGTTGGTCTAGCTGCAACCAGTAGCTCATCAACATTAAACCCAGTTAATGTGGATGCTGGACTGTAATATTTTGATTTTTCAACCATGACTCTGCGAGACCAGGATCCAAATCTTCACTCAGCCATGGAAACCCATTGAGAGACCTTCGGCATATTACAGTCTTTCAACCTCAGGGGAAGGCAATGGTGAATCCCTCTAAATACATCTTGTCAAGAAAGCCTAAGATAGTTGGTGTTGACATCGCAAGAGCAACCACATTTGACTGCAACCCACTTGTGCCAGCCAAAGTATATGGTGGAACCTGACTGCTCCTCAGCCTGGCATCTTTAAGGGAAGGGAACCTCCATGTGCCTTTCAAACATCTCTCCCCTTGACACAATCTGCATCAAACATGCAGCTAATTTCAGAAGCGCATTTCCTTAAACACAGCTTTAACCCGGGCTCTGCAAGGACGGCGCGGTGCTTCTAATCTCCAATTTATGCGCCGTTACCATTTATCACATTTTGCCTGTGTCTCCCTCTAATGTGCATTGCCTTGAAATATTATCAATAATCTTTTTCAATTCCAGGAGCGAAGCAGCTTCTCCAATCTTCTTTTCATCTGTTGCAGTAAAGATTAAACTGCAATATGGAGAGAAGTTGACTTTTCTTCCCTCCTTCCCTTTTCTAGGGCAAAGTTATGCTTATAATTCCCGTGGATTTGCTCTCCGTGGAACTTTTCGTTTATGTTGCTGGTGACCCTGGCATGCTCTTTTTCTCCTTCGATTTAGCAATGGGTGCATTTACATCTGGTGAAGTGGAGAAAAGAGAGATTTCTCCTGTCTTGGTCAGTGAGAGAGAATGGAGAAGAATGAACAAATATCGGTAAATGATCAACAGGCGAAGAAAGACAAGCAGCAATTTTATTGTCAGAATTTGGGCAGGGATGGGGGAGAGTGGTGAATTTTCAAGAGTGTACCATGTCAATGCTTTGCTCCTCCTGACTCCAAGAAAATGACAGTGAAGGAGAATTAGCTCTGGCTTCCCTTGAAGGAGATAGAGGGCACATCGCACAACTGGCACATCACCCCAATTTTCTGAGGTTTTTCCTCTCCTTTCAGCCCCAATACTGCTAATACAGATTGAGCATCCCTTATCTGGAATTCTAATATCCAAAACACTCCGGATTCCAGAATTGTCCATTTAGGTGGCTGAGATATTGGCAAATGTCCTTTCTTGTCACTCTGTATATACCAACTTTTTTTCATGCACAAAATTACTAAAAATATGGTAGACAATGCAGAAAAGGGGGGTGCAAGGAGGCTTCCATTCCCCTCCCCCCCCCTTTTGTAGCAGGTGTCATGGCCCCTGGATCAGGTTGGCTTATCGCCCCTTGGTTGTTAGGGGGATAACGCCCAGCCCCCTGGGGTGCCGGGTTTCTGTGGACAGGCATTGGGCCGCTCGCACCCCAGGCTTGCAAACACCTTTGGACATTCGCAGGGGCTGTTCGACCCTAATCCTAAGCGCTTGGCGTGCTTTAGATCCTGGCAGAGAGGAGGGGCAGGGAGGGCCCTGTCCACTCCTCCTCCCCTGCCAGGATCTAAAGCGCGTCAATCCTTGGCGTGGTTTAGATCTTGGCAGGGGAGGAGGAGCGAACTCAAGACTTGATTCGTGTTAGTTCTTGGCAGGGAAAGAGGTGCGTCCACCTCCTTCCCTGCCAAGAACTAACGCGACTCAAGGCTTGGTGCACGTTATTTCTTGTAGGGAAAGAGGTGCAGGCACCTCCTTCCCTGCTGAGAACTAACAGGTAATAATAACGAATTTTCGTTATTAATTACGTTTCAATTACAAAATTTATTGAAAATTTTTCAGATTAATTTCTATAACGACCCAGCAACGGAGATTCCCCCCCCCCCCAGAGTTTAGAATCAATTTTTTATGGATCAACCATCCCTAGTAGTCACCCTCCTCTGGACACATTCCACCTTGCCAACATCTCCCTTCAATTGTGGTGCCCAGAATTGGACACAATATTCCAGATGACTTAATTGACAGCAAATTACTTTTTCACTTTAAACATAGTTTGTAACAACCAAAATGAACTCAGAATTAAAGGGGAATGGGAAAGGAAAAGAGTGAAAAGGACATTTTCAAGGCATCTCTGACAGAGGATTAATCGAAATGGCTCCTTGTCAAACTGCGATAGTGAAAGGATAGGAATATTAGAAAATCCTTTCCAGCGTTTGATATGATTCTCTTGGCAAAATTTATTTTTTAATGCTTTACAAGGAAAATGGTGGAAACCTGGAGATTTCTTTTTTAAAAAATAAACCATGTCCCTGATTGCATTTCTAGTCTTTGTGGATCCGATAACAAGGCAAGACTTTAACAATCTTAATGCATGGAAGCTCAGGTTTGTCTTATGGGCCAAGCACAGTGGGGTATGGCTATGGGTCTGGAATATGAAAAGGCAGCGCTCCTCTTATGCTCAAAATGAAATGCTGATGAAACACAGATGTCTTTCTTTTTTTTATCCCACACACAAAGACCCCACTCTGTGAGCCTTCCGTTCTTTTCCCCTCATAATTAAATCACAGGACCCAGTTATAATCCAGTTAAAGGCTGATGTAGAACATCTTCTGGATGCCACCCTTGCTCACTCTAATTCCCGGTAATCCCTCTTCATATGGATTATCATTGCGCCATGAAAAGACTGACGCTCCCCAAAGGATCAAAGATGGACGGTCTGTTGAGGATTTCTTCTAATTTAGAAGTTAACTTCTCCAAAGCTTTGGATTTTGCATACTCTGTCATACACACATATGCAGTCCTCTGAGGAACTGCAATGGGAACAGAGTTGGGCAAAACAACCCAATAATATCCAGACCTCTTCAAGGAGGGAGAAACTTTTAGCCAAGGCTCCCTAATCTCTGTTCTACATGCAACTGGACTGATAGCTTCTTTTGGGAAAACTTAATTTTTTTCTCAAGGAAGTGAGTATTTTATCTATATTGGGATTCTTGTGGCATCTCGGTGTTGTTGGGGGGGGGGGGGTGAACCTATAATCTGACAGCCATTGCAAGGGAGAAGGGGTAACAAAAGAGCCTTCTGTCAATGTTTTCCAGTACAAAGATCCTGCCTTTTGGAAAGGAAGATAGAAGATGGCATGATTAATATTACAAGGCTTGCAAAGACTCTATTGCTTCCCAAGGCAAGCAAAATGACTTCCGCAAAGAAGCTTGATCAGAGAGAGTTTTGTGTGGTTAACTGATGCTAAGTCATTTTTGACTCATGATGATCCTACAAACGTGAGACCTCCAAGATGCTGTCTCACCAGCAACCCAGGTCTTGCACTCAGAACTGTGGCCTCCTCCATTGAATCAATACAGTTTCAAAACCATTTAACTCTTTCTCTAAGACAGTGTTTCCCAACTGCTGTGTAGTGTGCCGTGGTGGACCTCCTGCTGTGCCGCGAGAAAAGCTCTCTGC
Organism: Anolis apletophallus; assembly: GCA_030556195.1. NCBI lineage: Eukaryota > Metazoa > Chordata > Lepidosauria > Squamata > Anolidae > Anolis > Anolis apletophallus. The sequence goes on from JARBWK010000013.1 coordinate 20,924,123, forward strand.
CCCCCTTCTTTCCCCCCCCCTCCTCCTGAACTCCTGCTGCTTGGGGGAAGAGGAGGAAGGGCCGGGCGGCAGCGAAGAAAAAGAAGAAGGGGCTGGGGTGCCGCCGCCTCCTTCAGCCGTTTCCCCAGCCAGCCTCCAATCCGCCATGACTCCTGCCCCTTGCTCGCTGAAGCTGCGTGGAGGAGCCCCGCCCACTGAAGCCAGTCCACTGCTTATGCTCCTCCTCCTCCGCGCAGCTTCAGCGAGCAAGGGGTGGGAGTCATGGCGGAGAGCGGTGCCGGGGACGGGGGCCATGACTCCCGCCCCTCGCTAGCTTTGCCCCCTCAAGGCTGGAGAAGCTGTGGGAGAGCTGAAGCTGGGGGAGGGGGCGGGGCATAGCGTGGCCTGGCTCCACCCCCTCCCCCCCAGGTGCAGCTCACCCACAGCTTCTCCAGCCTTGAGGGGGCAGTGCCAAGCCAGCATTGTGCTGGCTCTGCCACCGCTGGCTTGGCACTGCCCCCTCAAGGCTGGAGAAGCTGTGGGAGAGCTGCACCCGGGGGAGGGGGCGGGGCATGGCGTGGCCTGGCTCCTCCCTCGGCTTCGGCACTCCCAGCAGCTGCTCCCAGCGGGCCACCATCCCCCAGTCATTCTTTACTGTGTTAGAGTGTCATTTTGTGTCATTTTGGTTGGTGGTGTCCCCCGGATTTTTTTTATGTTAAAAGTGTGCCGTGGCTCAAAAAAGGTTGGGAAACACTGCTCTAAGACAGTGTTTCTCAAACCTTCTTAATGCCACGATCTGTTAATACAGTTCCTCATGTTGTGATGCCCCCCAACCATAAAATTAATTTAATTTCTACTTCATAACTGTAATATTACTACTGTTATGAATCGTAATGCAAATATCTGATCTGCAGGATGCATTTTCATTCACTGGACCAAATTTGGCACAAATACCCAATATGCCCATAGTTGCATACTGGTGGGGTTGGGGGATTGATTTTGTCATTTGGGGTTGTAGTGGCTGGGATTTATAGTTAATATACAAACAAATAGCATTCTGAGCTACACCAACAGTGGAATTGAACCAAACTTGGCCCACAGAACTCCCATGACCAACAGAAAATACGGGAAGAATTTGGTGGGCATTGACCTTGAGTTTTGGAATTGTAGTTCACCTACATTCAGAGAGTACTGTGAACTGAAAAAATGACGGATCAAATGTGGCACAAATACACAATATGCTCAAATGTGAACATGATTGGAGTTTGTGGAAAATATACCTTGACACTTGGAAGTTGTAGTTGCTGGGATTTATAGTTCACTTACAATCAAAGAGCATTCTGAACCTCACCAACAATAGAATTGGGCCAAACTTCCCACACAGAACCCCCATGACCAACAGAAAATATTATGTTTTCTTTTCCCCCCCTTTTTTTCTTTTTTTTAATATAAAGGTTTTTATTGGATAAAACACATACACATGTGGAATGGGGATAGGAAAGTCAAAGGGGTTAAGGGGGTGAGGGGAGGGGTGGTAAGATTGGGTAGGGTTACACAAAAGATACATGAACAAACAGGTTAAAAACAAACGGTTGACTTCACCGGTGGCATTGCACTTCACATAGTTGTATATAGAGCCCGATTTCCAGAGCATTCTAATCCTATAACCTACGGTATATCCAGAAGGCTTTCAAGTCCATCTTTTTCTTGTCTTTTATATATTTCACCAGCGGTGTCCAAGTGGCCGTAAATTGGTTGATTGTTCCCGTTCTTAAAAGGTACGTCAACTTATCCATTTCGGCTAATTCTAATAATTTTTGCAGAATTTCATCCTCATCGGGCATTTCCGGTTTTTTCCATTTTCTAGCCAGCACTATTCTGGCAGCAGACGAAATGTGCCACAGTAGTCTTTCCTTTTCTCTACCCATCCCGGGTTCTACAATATTTAAAAGGAAAATTTCTGGCTTTAAATCAATCTTTTCATGTATGATTCCCTCCACCAGCTTCTGTACCATTATCCAATACCTCTTGATACTTCCACATGACCACCACTGGTGGAAGTACGAACCCCTTTCTTTTTGGCACTTCCAGCACCGATCATTCCCATTTTTATACATTTTTGCCAATTGTACAGGGGTTATGTACCACCTATAAAGGACCTTCAGTTGATTTTCCTTTAATGGTTGTGCACATGTATATTTTGCCACTGGCGCCAGCTCTTTTCCCATTCCTCCCTTTTAATATGGTGACCTATGTTGTCTTCCCATTTCCTCATATACTCTTTTATTGGTATTTTCTCATGGCTTTTTGCTAATAGAACTTTATACAACTTGCTTACGCTTTTTTTACTTTGCTGGGTCAGTACCTTCGCTCCTGTCGTCGGTGATGTTTCCCACCCAATTTGCATATCCGCTTTGAATCTCATCTTTAATTGTGAGTACTGGAGCCAGTTTATTTTGAGATCCTTCAGACTCTCCATGGACTTCAGAGTGAAAGTATTTCCTTCTTTTTTAAAAACATCTCTATATAGAGGCCAGATTTCTCTCCCTACCTTGATTATCTGAAGCGCCTCTAAGGGGGAAGCCCATAATGGGCATTTACTGTAGATGGTCTCTTTATGTCTGTTCCATGATTTTAATAATGGGGCTTTTATTATATGATTATTAACATTTTTATCTTCCTTCCACTTATTATACAATAGATAACCATGCCACCCGAATCTGTTCTCCCATCCCTCCAGATTCAGTAATTTACTATCCCGTAAGTCTATCCAGTCCCTTATATTCTCCAGACCAGGGGTGCTCATTATGGTGATCGGGAGCACCTAGGTGATCTTCGGCCCTCTTCCAGGTGATCTTTGGGCCTCACCAGCCGGATGGCGCGCTCCTGCCATGCGCGTGCACGTGCGCTCCCGCCGCCGCCTTTGCGGGGCTTCTTTTGCCAAAATGATGCTTTAGTGGGCGGGCCCTGATGCTCATCTTGCCATGCACGGTGTGGTGACATGACCGCCCATTGGTTGCTGCTGGGGGGGGGGGGGCAAGGCGAAGGCACGCGCACCGATAGGATGCGAGGCTGTGGGAAGGATGGAGGGAATGTGTGTGTGTGTGAGAGAGAGAGAGAGAGAGAGAGAGCCAAGGAGAGAAGAAAGAGATCCGGAGAACTTTTTCGGATCCTTTTGGCAGGCAGGTAGGCGGGTGCTGGAAGGAGAGAGGGAGGCTCCAGCCTGACGTGGGTCCCTCTCTCGGTTGGGTTTCTGGCCCAGGCAGCAGTCAGGCGGCCCCTCTTCCCAGCCCTGCACCTTCTGAGCCGCTGCTGAGCCATATCTGGCCGGAGCGCTGGCGGGTGTGCCTATAAATACCCTGCTGCTGCGTGCGTGGGGGGGCCTGCTGTGCACGCAAGAAGCAGGACGGGATGGGGACTTCCTGCTTTGCGAAAGCACACAGCAGGAAGGAGGAAGGCAACAAAGACATTAAGAGAGAACGCGCGCGCAGGCGAGTGCATGCGGCGGCGAGTTCGTGGGCAGGCAAGAAAGAAGCCCCATGCGGATGGAAGGCTGCAGTAGGAGCGTGCGCACGCACGTGTGCGCGCACGCTCACATGCACAACAGGTGATCTTTTCAACTTGATCGTTCATATAGTAGCTCACATGATGAAAAAGTGTGGGCACCCCTGCTCCAGACAGTTGGCATCGTAATAAAGGGTAAGGTCTGGCATGCCAAATCCACCCTTCTCCGGGGCTTCTTGTAAGTATTTCTGCTTGATTCTGGGTCTCCTCCCTCCCCAGATATTATGTTTTCTTATGGCCTTTGGTGACCCCTCTGATATCACCTCGTGACCCCCTCCCATTGGTCCCGACCCCCAGGTTGAGAAACGCTGCTCTAAGATCTTCTACCTTCACCTTTTGTAGTGGATCGCATCTTCTCTTGATCTCCAAAGTACTGAAATTTCAATTTAACCATCTTGGCTTATAAGGAGAGTATGGGAATGATTTCATGTAAGACCATTTATGCATCTTTTTGACAGCATTAAGATGGGGAAAAGCATTGCACAAGAAGGTATGGGATACCTCCTTGTACAATGCCCCCAAAGTACTTGCACTATTCTGATGCACTTGTATAAGGATCCTGTAAATTGGTACTCCAGATTAAAATGTCTAAAATATATTCATGATGTCTTAGAGATGCAATAATTGTTCTACTGGGAAGAAATGCAAAGAGGCTCATAATCTCCCTGAGCTGTGAAGGGAGAGACTGCCATTAGGTGACAAATGAGGCATCTTGGAGAAGCAGCCAGTTGAAGAATGAAGTTCTCTTGGGTTTGGAGCTGTTCTCTTGGGTCAACCTCTTATTTTGTTTTGTTTGTATCTTGGCTTTCACTGTCATTGGGAGCTTGCAGCTCTCGGGGAATGGCAAACCAACTCCTCCTCTCTTCTTCATTGCATTGCCGAGAGGTATTTATTAGCATTTGACTTTTTCAGCATCCATAATTCATCATTTTCTATCAAACCTATGCTCCTCCTCCATGTCTGCACATTATTTGCTAATGACAGTCCTTGCATTAGAGACCTGCAAGAGTCCTGGTCATCAATAGCCCTGTTCATGTTTTGCAAGTCCAAGACAGTCCTATCTTTCTTGATGGAGTCTATCCATCTCCAGTGTTGTCTTCCCCTTTTCCTGATGCCTTCCACTTTACCAAGCATCATTGACTTTCCCAATGAACTGTTTCATTGTATGATGTCTCCAAATTACACCTAGAATAATGTGTCCACTTCTGAGCAAAGCAATCCAAGAAGTGTATGGAGGAGTCCAGAGAACGGTGACCCAAATGACCAAAGGTTTTAAAATCATGAATCCCTCTGAGGAGAAGCTGAGAATGTTTAGAATGGAAGAAGAGAAGGTTTGAGGGGGACACGAGAGCCTTGTTCAACTATTTGAAAGGGTGCCACACTAAGGAAGGGGAAAGCTTGATTTTTGTTGCTGTGGATTCCATTGTTGCATGAGTTCAGGATGCTATTTTATTGTGTGTTAACTATAAATCCCAGAAACTGTAACTCCCAAATGTCAAGGTCTATTTTCCCCAAACTCCATCTGTGTCATTTTGGTTGGTGGTGTGCCCCAGGATTTTGTAAATGTAAAAAATGTGCCGCGGCTCGAAAAGGTTGAAAAACACTGCCTCAGAGAAGGCAATGATGCTGGAGAAAATGGAAGGAAAAAGAAAGAGGGGCCGACCAAGAGCAAGATGGATGGATGCTATCCTTGAAGTGACTGGCTTGACCTTGAAGGAGATGGACAGGGATCTCTGGCCTGGTCCATGAGGTCACGAAGAGTCGGAAGTGACAGAACGAATAAACAACAACAACTAAGCTTCTTGCTGTGTGTTTAAGGCAATTGGTAAACCAGCTTTAATCAAACATTGAAACGATCATCTGATTATGCAAACCTATTGATCAGGTAGAGGCTTGGATGACCATCTGTCAGGAGTGCTTTGATTGGGTCTTCTTGCATGGCCAGGCTTTGGACTAAATGGCTCCTGTGGTCACTCCTAATGGTACAATTCTATACAATAACCCCATTTTCTTTACTAATGAAACTTTAGGCTTCCTTTGCTCTCAGATCCATTTCTCCATTTTTAGGTGGCCATGGAAGCCATAGTGCTCTCCTCCAGAACCACATTTCAGATCAGTTGATTTCCATCTTGTTGGTCTTCTTCATTGTCCAGATTTTGCGAATCAGAAACCTCATGGCCATACCATTGGTGGACTCCATATGGTTTTAGCTCAATTGTAAGGAGCTTTGGGCCCCATATTGTGTGAAAAATGGGACAATAAATACATACATTGAGAATTGCCCATCCATGATTTATGATTTTGCAAATGAGGAAATAACTCATTCTCTCTTTGACCTAGGAAATTAGGGGGGAATGTGCTTGTATAGAGACGCCCCAAAAATGCTTCATTTGGAGCATCAAATGCTTTGATCACTGCAGAACTTTATGTTTCTGATTATGTCCTAAAAGACAAGCAGCTTTGAATTTAGAGTAGGCGTTCCAGGTTATTCAAGGGGTGACTGACGTTTCGTCTTTTAACTTTCCTTGGGAAATGATTTTTTTTGTATAGGTGTGTCAATTTTATGATGTTGGTGTCTTTCTTCTCTCTTACGTAGAAAAATAAAATAAGGTGCGCCACGCCACACATAATAGCTTCTGCAATTCCTTTGTTTTGGTGCTATATGAATACAGCAATTTAGATTCTATTAAACCAAACTGAGGAGCGAGCGAAACAAAAATGCAAATCCGAAAAAGGGGGTGGGAGTGGGAAGAGAGGGATGCTTCCGTGCAAAATGAAAGAGAGGATGACAGATTTCTCAAAGACAAGGGGGAGAGGGAGGAAAGACAAGACTGATGGAGCAGCGAAGAGAGGATGCATATCAAGGAAAGCAAATACTTTTCTCAGAGTTGAAAGTAGGGTTTGATCACAAAAGAAACAAGTTCAGTCCACACGGCAAAGGAGGCACCAAGTGCACAAATGGGTTCTTTTGTTTTCCCGTAGATAAAATAAGAAAATTTCCTCTTTCAACATTTCATATCTAGCTGAGAAGCTACCTAACTGTAGTGCCAACTCCAAGTAGGGTTGTCTGATGTATCCACACTGCAGAATGATAGCAATTTGATACCACATTAGCAGCCATGTCTCAATGCTATGGGATTCCAGGGTTTGTAGCTTTGTGAAATATAGACCCTTCTTGGTCAGATGGCTCTGGTGCAACCACAAACTACACAGCCCAGGGTTCTATAGGATGGGGCCATGGCACTGAAAGTGGTGTGAAACCGCTATAATTCCACCACGTTTATAGATTCTAGAGATGTATCTGCACAGTAGAAGTAATGCCATTTGAAACCACTTTAACTGCTATGACTCAATCCTATGGAATCATGGGTTATGTAGTTTTACAAGATCTTTAGCCTTTTCTGCCCCCCAAATCCCAAGATTCCATAGCATTGAACTGTAGCAAAGTGGTGCCAAACTGCACTAATTCTACAGTGTAGATGCACTCAAAGTGACTTGGCAGGCGTGATCCTAACTTCATAGTTGCTCCGAGGCCCTCTGTGTCTTACACTTGTCCCTGATAAAACAACAACTACCGCAACAACAATTTCATTATTAATTATTATTTTAATAATAATTAATGTTAATATCTGTACACATAATAAAAGTGAAAATATGTATGTGTATGTGGCTTACACAGACAAGCTCCTTGTCAGAATGTAAAGATATCAAACAAGTGTTTGGGGTTTGAGTATCTGTTATGTTTAGTTTATGTTGGGAGTAAAGCTTTTGTTTTAATGTTTGAATAGCTGCAGCTGAGTTTTACCTGACTCCAGGAGGTGTGGTGCAGCTGTATGTATCTCCAGTGTAACATACTGGGTTAGACTGATTGAAAAAAAGTCTGGCTGGTGTGAAGAGGCTGGTGTCCTGGCTGTTGTGCTAGCTGGCTGACTCAAGGAATGTTTATGGAAGAGTCGGAGAAGCCGAAAGGAAGCCTCAAGATAAGCTTGGAGAAATGCATTCATTAGCTTGGAGAAATGCATTTATAGCTGGGAGAAATACATTCATTAGCTTGGAGAAATGCATTCATAAACTGCCGGAATGCTGGAATGGTGACAGGAATGCTGGAAGCTGCAATACTGTGTGAGTTAACACAGATGTCTGTTGCTGAAGAGTGTATGGGAGTATACTGAAAGAGAACTACTTTATATGTTTGTTTTTTCTATCTCCACACGGACTGTTTATCTAAAGAGCATGTTGCTGCTTTTTGTTTTGTTTGAAACTATTTTTATAAATTAAAGTTTGTGCCTGTTTTTTTTACAAGAAGCCAAGCTCTGTTCTTTTTGTTGCTGTTTGCTCACATAACCATCAACCACCTTCTGCTGATTCTCTGCAACTGTGGATATAGAGGATTACATATCCCGATATCCCATCATCCAACCAACACTCCTGCCTTCACAAACAGCTCAGGAGGCATCAATGGTCCTCCCTCCAATGACATTGCAGGTTATAGAGAGCACCATGAACATGTGCAAGAGCCCTGCCAATGTCCTCCACAAATGCCATACTGCCCACCACCCAAGTGAAGGCATTCATTTGGGGAAAATTTCATCCTAGATTTTATCTTTTTCCTCCATCACAGACATCCCAGTGTTTCTTACCCTCTGCACTGGTGTGGAATTTGCATGACCCACCCACTGCCTCTCGCTTAACTCTTTCCTATTATTTCCTATTCTTTTCAAGCAGAGGAATTGATCACCAACTGAACATACTAGAGAGGTTTGAGAACAATTCACTATGATGTTATAGGAGCTGTAGGTACTGGGATGTATAGTTCACCTGCAATCTAAGAGCACTCTGAACTCCACCAATGATGGACCTGGAACTAACTTGCCACACAGAACCCCCATGACCAACAAAAAATACTGGTGGTCTTTGGTGGGATTTATATGAGTTGTAGTTCACCTAAATCCAGAGCACACTATGAACCCAAACAATGATGGATTTGGACCCAACTTGGCATGCAAACTTGGCTGCCAATTGAATGCCAGATCACTTTCAAGGTGTTAGTTCTTACTTTTAAGGCCTTACATGGTCTGGGGCCAGTGTACCTATGGGATCATCTGATTCCATATAACCCTCCGAGATCATTCTGTTCTGAAGACCAGAACCTTCTCGCCATTCCTAGTGTGAAGTCTTTCCATCTGACTTCAACGCGGCGCAGGGCTTTCTCTATCATTGCACCGGCCCTTTGGAATTTGCTACCACCAGAAATGCTGGTGCTACGAAACTTGGTCACCTTCCGTCGAGCCTGCAAGACACATTTGTTTAGACAAGCGTTTGAAAGTCTGTAATTTAACATGTTTTACCTGTTGTTTTTATGTATATTCTATTCTATGCTTTTATCCACTGTCTGTTATTGAGTTGTATTGTAAACCGCCCCGAACCGTTGGGAGTGGTGGTTAACAAATCCAAATAAATAAATAAATAAATAAATAAATAAACCCACATTTGAATACTGGTGGGTTTTGAGGAGAATTGGCTTGGGCATTTTGGAGATATAGGTACTGGGATTTATAATTCACCTGCAATCAATGAGTACCCTGAACACCACAAAAGAGGGAATTGGATCAAACTTGGCACACAAAACCCCCATGACCAGCAAAATATTACCGGAGATATTTGGGAAAATTCACCTGGATTTGAGGAAATTGTAGCTCACTACATCAAGAGAGCACTGCAAACCCAAACACTGATGGATCTGGACCTAACTTAGCACACAAACCTGATATGCCGAAATTTGATTACGTGAGAACTGACCTTGCTTTCTGGGAATTGTAGTTCACTCACAACCAGAGAAAATGTGACCTCCACCCATGATGGATGTGGATCAAATTTGGCACACAGAACCCCCATGACTAACTCTCCTACCGGGGGAGTTTGATGGGACTGACTCACCATAGTGAGAGTTGTAGTTCACCCTACAGCCAGAGAGAACACTGAACCCCACCAATGATGCATCCAGAGCAAACTTGCCCAACATAACAAACTTGCAATACTAATGGAATTTCAGGGGATTAACCTGGCATGATGTTATGTATTTTGTACAATTAAAAATGATTTTTTAAAATAACCCTTGGTACTCAGGCAATGCTCGGTACCAAAGCTAGTAAATAATAATAATTATTATTATTATTATTTGGCCCCAGTTTTCCACCAAAAGTGACATCCTAGTCAAAGAGAAAGGACCTTGGAAGATACTTCTGGAGGTGAAATCCATGGGGCCACATATTAGCAGACCATCTGGCTTACAACTCTGACTTCATCGCCTTAACGTAAGCAATAAAATAATACTTGGAGCAGTAGCAATTCATTTTCTACAGCATCCTTCTATTGCGTTAGTTACCCCTTAACTCTATGCCTGCTCACCATGGAGCATAATGAAGCTATAAACTATTGAATTCTTAGAGCATTGCATTCTGCCTGGCTTATTTGCTTCACAGTCTATAATGGCTTCTTCCCATTAATGAAGTCCAAAGGGAAGGACAGACTTCTACCAGAGTTCATGAGACAATTGGGGATAGGCTTCCATTGTGGGCCTTTTTTTTTGCTCAAGTTACAACAGCCGGCCGAGTCTTCTCCTAGTTTCGCAAAAGGGCTGTTATTTTTATTGTAACCATATTGTGAGTTTTATCTTGTTCTTCACTTTTACATTGACAAGGGATTCAATTATCTTCATCTGAGAGACAATCAGTGCAGGAATATTCAGCTGTAAGTATCTATTCTTGGGGAGTCGAAGTGATGGGGAGAAGAGAGAAAGAGATTGGTTGACGCTGCCATTTACTGGCAGCAAAAAGAGAGAAAGGAAGAAAAAACGAGAGCGGTGCAAACAGCTTTCACGTCGTAATGTTGGAAATATCATGGAAATTGAATGAAAAACCATTTTAAAAAATCAGATCTGAGATGATGCTATAATGCAAATAAAAATAAATGAGCAGTTAAAAAATCAGAGAAGGTGTGTGTACAGGGGAGTTAGATGGAAATTTCGTCCCCTGAGCAGGAGGACATGATTTGAAAACTCAGCCAAAATACTTGGATATAATCCTACACTGCTTTAGCAGAATGTAAAGCGCCACCAGCAAAGTTACATTAAGCAATCCCTATACTGTAGTGCATACTAATGTGGTGTAATATATATGGATCAATGGTCAATGAACATGTGTTGCACTCTGGCACTGAAACACCCTTTCACCCAGCACCACACACAAGACCAGTAGTTCTATCTATGAATGTTTATTGAAGAAAGCAGACAAAAAGGGAGAAAGGCAATTCCAAAAGGGTCAGGGAAATAACAAATGCAAAAGATGCAATAATCCAAAAAGGACAAAATGCATAAAGTCAAGGGCACCAAAATCCACAGCGTTACTGCAAGCATAAATCCATAAACAACACAACAGGAACTTTTCCAAGGTAAATCCTTCAAGGAAACATAGTCATGAACTAGAATAGGAAACTTAAGGATCCTGGAAACATGAACTTGGGAGCAGAGACAGCCATCCCTTGGCAATGTTGTTTCCTCTGAGAAGCGTAAAACCAACATCACTAATTTAAGCCCAACTAAATAACCATGAGATCATGCCGAATGAAAAACCATTTTAAAAAATCAGATCTGAGATGATGCTATAATGCAAATAAAAATAAATGTGCAGTTAAAAAATCAGAGAAGGTGTGTGTACAGGGGAGTTAGATGGAAATTTCGTCCTCTGAGCAGGAGGACAAAATGCATACAGTCAAGGGCACCAAAATCCACAGCATTATTGCAAGCATAAATCCATAAACAACACAACAGGAACTTTTCCAAGGTAAATCCTTCAAGGAAACATAGTCATGAACTAGAATAGGAAACTTAAGGATCCTGGAAACATGAACTTGGGAGCAGAGACAGCCATCCCTTGGCAATGTTGTCTCCTCTGAGAAGCGTAAAACCAACATCACTAATTTAAGCCCAACTAAATAACCATGAGATCATGCCGAACACACCTGGACTTCTCACAGATTCTCTCAGACTGTCTAATCGGTCTATTTTACACTCCCTCCATTCTCAAACCTAACCTGGCTTCTCAGGATAACTCCCCATCAGCCAAAGACCATTTCCCAAGAGAACTGGTTTCACTATCCCTGGTTGCTTGGGAATGATCACAGTAAAACATCATCTCTCCTAGCACTGACAGACTCTTCACTTTGAAATCCAACAAGCCCCTCATGTCAGAAAAGTCAGAGAAATCCTCAGTTGCTTGCTGAGCTATAACAGCATGACTGAAACCCCATTGCAAAATCGTGAAATACAGTGCACCATGTTGGCCCCAAGATCCCTCCATTTCAACATCTCGGTCACTAGTACTACTTGTTGAAAAAAGGGTGTCTCCTGAACCTAAAATAATGCAGAAAGGGTCAAAACCATGCCAAAATTGCTCTTGTGGTCCCAGGTTGTAGGTGGATGGAGTTAATAGATGGGATAGTGAAACTGGTGGTGATGATGTCAGGCGTTTTAGGTTACCATGAACAGCTTCCCAGGTCAGATATAGATTAATATGTAAATAGTAATATCAAAAAAAAATCAGTCGTTGGCTACTGATATCATCTCAAGATCATGGGACAGCTCTGAAACTTTATTTCATTGGAGAGAGGGTCAAAGCACACATGTTGATTGCCAATCGCAGCAAAACGAAAAGACAGCAATAATATTACTTGTTCCCTCACCTAAAATGGCAGTGAAGAGGCATATGGTCAATATAGGAAGAAACCATGGTTTAGTCTCATGTCTTCCTACAGAAGCTCACTAGGTTCAGCCCCTGACATTTGCAGGTAAACTGGAGATTGAAACTAGAGTAAACGGTGGAAAAATTCTGTTTGAAACCAGAAGGAACCCACTTCTGGATAGTACATGTGGGTTGGGTGGCAGCATGGCAAAATAAGACAAGGCTGCAATTCCTTTAAATGGAGCAAACTGGCTGAGAGGCAAAAAGAAGATAAGAAGGGGAGGGAGGGAGGAAGATGTTTCTCTATCAAATCCATCCATTTCCAGGTTCACAAGCTAACTAAGTGCAGCATGGAGATGAGGACAAATCTCTCCGAGCTGCTCTCTGGGGAGACATTGTCACTGGAAGCAGTCTGTTCATTTGTCTATACACATAATATAGTGTCCATTTGCTGTAGGCAGTCATTCCCTCGCTGTAGCTTGTTGCGTCCTCCATGCGCAGTGAGGGAGAGAGAGCATCCAATATAGGATCTCTGATAGTTTCTTGGCTCCAGTGTTCCCTGACATTTCCATATGCCTGGTAATTAAATTGTAAGTTAAAAGCAAAGAGTCAACCGCTTTCACTAATAGTAGCGAAAGGATGCGATCATGTAACTTCCATCTGTTAGCAGATAGCATTTATGGTGGAAATACATTAGCAACTCGGTGCTCTGTGCCAGGCTCAATTAGACTAAACAGGATCAAAGGGTACTCTGGGTAATAAATATCCTAGGAGCAACGGTGCCAATGCATTTCTGTTTATTGCTGGAGAAGAGGTGAATGATTAGGAAGATGGAGAAAACATCACCATAAAACAAGAAGGACTGGTGCTGAAGGATGGGGGAACAGCTCCATTTGAGTTCTGTTGATCAGAGCTCTGCCAGAATCACAGGAATCTATAAGATCTAAGAGAATGGGACTCTAGCCAAATGCAATAACACTGGTGCAGCTCCATAGCAGAATATGTCAGTGTTAAGGTAGCAAAGAAAGATGCAAAGGCAGATTTGCAGTTGTTCATTAAGAAAATAAAAGTAATGACCACAGATGGTTTATGTAACTTTAAACTTTAGTAGAGGATGAAGATACTGAAATAGTTCAAGATTTTCCATATCTTGGTTCAATAATTAATCAGAAAGGAGACTGCAGTTGAGAAATCAGAAAAAGACTAGGACTTGGAAGGGCAGCTATAAAATACCTACCTAAGATCCTGAGGTGTATAGCTATATAATTGAATATGAAAGTTAGGATTGCCCGTACCAACGTATTCCCAGTTTCCCAAGCTAGGAAAGCTGGACAGGGAAGAAAGCAGATAAGGAGGAAGTCAACTTTTTTGAGATGTGGTGCTGGAGAAGAGTTCCTCTACTGAGGTTTCTCAAATAGGTTCAGCACTGTGGATAGCTCTCATCAACCCCAGTATAGCTTGAGTTTCAATAACCAAAATCCATGGAGCCACCAGTTTTCTTCTTCCCACATCTGTAGTCTTCTGTTATTTCTATTTTCCTTATTCTTCAGAAGCAAGTGAGATGGGTATGGACCAGGCCAGTTGACTATTTTTTTTGAGCCCAAGGGAGAACCTATGGATGAACCAATGGGTACTACCGCATACTTCTGGACTTCTAGCCATGGATTTATGGCACTCTAGTACACTATTATATCACCACCACCATCATAATCGTCATCATACTGTTTTTCCATGATCAAGCCATGTTCAGAGATATAATCACAACATTTCTGTGTAACTCAATAACAATGAGAAGTCATGAGTGAAGTGACAATGAAAATGAGAAAAAATCATATCATAGTTTAAAATTGGATTATAATTTTGGAAACTAGAGTTCACCCACCACTTAGCTATAGAAACTCACCTTGGACATACCTTATTGAATCTTGCCAAGGAAACTCTGTGATAGGTTCACCAAAACGTTGCCACACGTTGAAAAAAAGAAGAAGACACACAATGGTAGGAGTTGATGGAAAGAGTAAGGTAGTAAGGAAGGAAATTAAGTAGCCACTAATAGTTCACACATGAAAGTATTGATGGATAGTTTAGATTAGTGATTCCTAAGTTTCAGTTCGTCAGGTGATTTCAACTTCCAAGAGCCTCATGTGTCTCGGGATTCTGGGAGATGAAGTCCAAAACACATGGAAGACAAGAATTTAGTTCAAAAATAACCAATGAGACTATTTGAGGAACAGACACACTGGATGAGTTGTTCTTCCATGGCTGGATTTCAACTCACATTATCCTGCATCATTGGCTATGGGTGTTGTAGTACAACAGTATCCTTCCTCTTCTGTTTTGATAGGGAATACAGTTATTACTGTACTTTACAGGAGGAGTCATTGCACAGATATACAGACTGCCAATTCAGATCTCAGGAGACTGTGACAATTTACACAGGAGGAGGAGAAGGGGCAGGAGAGGCTTTATTCAGGTTAATTCTGAATGTTGCAGCTGTGTGGAGGGAAAGCCCAGCCTCCTTATCGATCCTTCACATTGCAATGTGAGCAGAAGCAATGAAACTAATTGGGGAAGTGTTTAAAATTTATAATACATAATTAAGTACTAAAAGCTATCCAGCAAATGTGGAGCGGGAGGAGGAAATCTCTTATAATGAAGCTCTTGGCACGTGTTCTCTCTCATGTACACACACACTGCAGTTTACCGAGCATTCTTTTGCAGAAACCTGTGCCAAAGCATACACCTTTTATTAACATGTTGATAAATGACATGGCACAGCTGGTGGCAAAATATTGCTCTGATTACTTGACGTGTGAAGGTCCAACTGCTTGCATATGCCTCATTGATATTCATTGTCTCTCTTTATCTCTCTCTCTCTCTTTGTCCGCCACCAAAGGTTTCATCTACAAACACAAAACAAACTGGAAATTAAAGGCCAGAGAGAGGGAGAATGCCTTTTGGGTAACACCTAGTCTATCCCAGTGGTTCCCAACCTTTGATCCTCCAGGTATTTTTGACTCCAACTCCCAGAAATCCCAGATATCTTACAGGTGTTGTGGGAGCTGAAGTCCAAGACACCTGGAGGTCCATAGGTTGGGAACCACTGGTCTACCTGGTCTGGCTTTCCCAAAGCTGTTGCCCTTCTGATGCTTTGCATTACTACCCTCACCATCCCCATATCTGTCTCTAGGGGTGGATATCTCCGGTTTAAAATACTTTGAAATCCGTTATTTTTCGTATTTAAAATTATTTCTACCTTATAGCGACCCTCAGGGTCCAACCCAGAAGAGAAGTTTCAAAACCGGAATCGCCATTATTAGGTCGTTTTTTCCCCTCCTCAGTTCTCAACTTGCGAGAGGAGACTGGAGGGCAGCAGCACCCACTTTTCTCCTCTCGCGAGCTGAGGTGGGCGCTTTATTCCCAAGCAGGGAAGGAGGAAGGGGGACGCGGGTCCCCGCCTCCTCCTCTCCTTGGGAATAAACTTGTGTTCCCACCTCCTCCTCTCCTGCTTTATTCCCAAGGGAATAAGTGTGGCAGTGTGGACTCGCCTCCCCACTTTCCTCTCACCTCAGAGTCATCCTGTGTTAAATATAATGCGGGATAGTACTGAAGGGGAGGGGGAAGGAAGGTGTGTGTGTGTGTGTGCCTTGCATCCACACACACTTCCTTTCCCCCGCCTCAGAGCCATCCGTGTTAAATTAAATCCCAATGCTTCTGCGGTGGGAGAGGAAGGGAGGGAAGAATTCAGGACTTGCCCTCCATTCTTCCCTCCCACCTGATGTAATGAATAATAACAAAAATTCGTTATTAATTACGTTTCAATCATGAAATTTATTTTAAATTTTTTGTAATTATTTCTATAATGACCCAGCAATGGAAATCCCCCCCCCCCACACACAGGAGTTTAGAATCAATTTTTTTATGGGTCAACCACCCCTATGTCTCATCTGGGGATGATAGAAGTTGTAGGACCCCAAATATTCCTATCAGCTGTAGCCAACATAGCCAATGGTGTGAATTTCTGGCAGTTCTATAATGTCTACCGACTTTTGTTTTGCCCATCCCATCTTCTGTGGACTCCAGATACAAGGAGCAAGGTCCAGCACAGGGCAACAATGATTCATTTTCCACCTTGGTTTCTTTAACTTGCTGTTGAAGATTTAATGGGAAGGGAGCTGCATTCCATCATAATGAAACCTGTTTCTTCCTAAGGCCAAAATTCCTGCTCATTTTCCATTCTGTCCTTAAAGGTGTAACACCACTCACGTCTTCAGTTCCATATCCCCTTCAACAAGAATCTCCCCAAACAAGGAGGAAAGGTAGACTTGCTTGTTGTGTTCTAGGCCTTTCTCATACAATCTCCACTTTCAAGTTTAATCAGCCAAGGTCTATGTTTGTGCATGCAGCCGTGAACATATTTTGGCCCAATTCCCAGGCAACATTCATCGGTTCGGGCTTAAAAGGTGATAACATATTGCTTCCTTGCTTGTTTTTGTTTTTTGACTAGAAAATGAAAAATCACCAAAAATGTTTGTTTCCTTTCCCTGGAGAAGTGCCAAAGTGGGAATGGGAGTCATTTTTTTTCCTACAGCCGTGTTTATACACCAGAGGAACCTAGAATTAATAGTATAAAGGTGAATAATTAAGAAACTTCCAACCCCAAATCATATGAAGACACAAACTCTTTTGTGTTGGAATTCAACTCCACACTTCCCAAGTCTCAAGTCCTCATTGAGGAGCAGCTAGTTAGTTAGTTTAGTATAGACTAAACTTCTCCCATGTCTCCTGTATCAGTGTTTTTCAACCTTTTTTGAGCCACGGCACATTTTTTACATTTACAAAATCTTGGGGCACACCACCAACCAAAATGACACAAAATGACACTTTAACACAGTAATACATGTAGTTAATATGTTTTTCTTTCTTCCCCCTCCTGGTGAACACTTTTTCTTCTACACTGCCTCTTCTGCCGCCATTTTGATCCGAGGGGGCAGCGTGAGCATGTTCAGGAGAGGGGGGAGGAAGACGTGACCCGTGCAGGCACTTCTGTGCAGACTCGCCCCAGGGCAAAGCGAGCAGAGCGAGGCTGGGAAGAAGGGAGCCCGAGTGGAGAAGAAAAAGTGTTTGGCAGGAAGGGGAAGAAGGGGTATTGGAGGTTCCAATTTCCCACGGCACACCTGATGATCGCTCACGGCACACTAGTGTGCCACAGCACACAGGTTGGGAAACACTGTCCTGTATGACAGCTGGCAATGTATCTATTTGTTCTCTCCTCTCAGTTTCCGCTCTCATTCGGATTGGTCATGTAGAACGGATATTTTTCTACTGCAAGCCTTTTTAAAATCTGACTTCTGTTTTCTTACATCTGAGTATGTGTTGTGTGCTTTGAGATCTCTCTCTGCTTGTGTTTCAGAGAGATGTAGTGATTGGTGTTTTTCCCTTCTCATTAAAACCTTAGAAGAGATGGGTTTTAGAGTAGCTCAGACCCAGTTCTTGATTATTAAGAAATGCAGTTATTTCTTATTATTATAAATAAACCTTTTGTGAATTTTTAAGATTGGACTCTGCATGTTTGCCTGCCCAAGCTCTACATTGTTTACAGCCACATCATACGGCACTTTGCGCTTTGCTTGCTAATGAGCTGATGTTCAACTTTTGGTATTCTGTTTAGTTTTTGGATACTCTGCTATATATTTTGGGTAGTTTTTTTCCTAACACTTTGGTAGATTTTGGTAAGATGCTTTTGTGTCTTGGTATCCCCGTGTATAGTATACTTGCCCTTTTGAGCATGATGTGAGGATGATTGAGATAATGTCATGATTTTAAGCCTTGGTGGGTTGATGGCTTATTGTTATTATTGTTATTGTGTGCCTTTAAGTCATTTCCAACTTATGGCAACTCTAAAATGACTACTGTATATCATGTGATTTCTTGGCAAGATTTATTTAAAGATAGTTTGCCTTCCCTCCAGTGAGCAGCCAGGCATTATTTCCTAGAGCAGGGGTGCTCACACTTTTTCAGCATGTGAACTACTTATAAAACAACCAAGTCAAAATGATCTGCCTACCCATTACTCAGAGAGCCACAAAAGCAAAATATTCAGAAATTTATTTTCAGTGTGAGCCAGAGTGCTTTAAAGAGGCGGTGGTAGCTCCCTTACTGAAGAAACCGTCACTAGATCCTGCGGTTCCCTCCAACTACCGACCAGTGTCGAACCTCTCGTACCTGGGCAAGGTAGTTGAGAGGGCAGTAATGGAGCAGTTGCAGTCCTTCTTAGATGATGCAACATGGCTAGACCCCTTCCAGTCCGGCTTCCGTTCGGGGCACGGGACGGAGACGGTTCTGGTCTCCATCACAGACCAACTCCGCTGCCAGCTCGACCAAGGCGGGTCTGCGCTGCTCGTGTTATTGGACCTCACGGCAGCGTTTGACACGGTCGACCACAATCTACTGATCCACCGCCTGGCCATGGCTGGAGTGAGGGGGACAGTTCTTAAATGGCTGACCTCCTTCCTCCACCAGCGATCTCAGCGTGTGAGGAGGGGCGAGGTGGTCTCCGGGGGCTCCTCATTAGTTTGTGGAGTTCTGCAAGGGGCCATTCTCTCCCCTCTGTTATTCAACATCTACATGCAGCCGCTTGCACCGCTGGTGCGGAGTAATGGGCTGGAGTGCCACCAGTACGCTGATGACACCCAGCCCATTCTGAGGATGGAGGACAGGCCGGGATCCATCCCCGATAATTTCCAACACTGCCTCGAGGCCGTTACTGGATGGCTGTGTGCCAGTAGGTTGAGGGTGAATCCGCGAAGACGGAGATCTTGTGGTCGGGCCGCTCGGGTGGTGTAGATGTCCAGCTTCCGACCCTGGACGGTGTGGCGCTATGCCCATCTCCTTCCGTTAAGAGCCTGGGGGTCCATCTGGACTCCCAGCTGACCATGGAGGCCCAGGTCTCCGCGGTCAGCAAGGTTGCTTTTTTGCTGGCCCCCTATATCTCCCAGAATGACCTGGCCACGGTGATCCAAGCTACGGTCATCTCAAGGCTGGATTACTGTAATGCGCTTTACGTTGGCCTTCCTTTGTCGGCGACCCGAAGCTCAAGCTGGTGCAGAACACTGCCGCCCGGCTCCTGTCTGGAACCCCAGCAGGCCGCCACATCACACCTGTTTTGCAGGATCTGCACTGGCTCCCAATCGAGCACCGGATCTCCTTCAAGGTGTTGGTTCTTACCTTTAAGGCCTTGCATGGCCTGGGGCCAGCGTACTTGAGGGACCGACTCACCCCACACTGTACCCCGAGATCAATACGCTCCGAGGATGCGAAGAGGTTAGAGATACCCGCGGCGTATTCGGCTAACCTGACAGCTACTCGCCGGAGGCGTTCTCCGTTATAGCTCCTACACTGTGGAATGCCCTCCCGGCTGGAACGCGGGCTATAAAGCACCTGCTCCCGTTTAGATTCGCCTGCAAAACTTATTTGTTTAAGCAGGCCTTCGGTGAGTAGGTCCTGCCCATGTTCCGCTTTAGCCGCTGTCCTGGGGTGTCACGCTATCTAATTTCTGAACTGTACCTGGGGGTTTTGTATTTTGCTGTTTTAACTGTTTAATTGTCTTAGATGTTTTATCGCATTGCTTGTGTGTAGTTGTACCTTCGGTTCCTGTGAGCCGCCGCGAGCCTCAGGGAGTCGGCGGCATAGAAACCCGAATAATAAATAAATAAATAATAAATAAATAAAATGTAATATATTTTAAGACTGAATTCAACTAAATGTGAGTATAATAAGCCCCTGAATTTATTCATAATAATAATGATGATGATGATAATATTCATTCAGCCTCTGCTAATAATAATAATAATAATAATAACAACAACAATAGGTCCCTAGAATAGAAGGAGACCTCCAAGGGCCATCCAGTCCAACCTCCTTTCTGCCATAAGGGAAAAACACAATCAAAGCATTCCTCACAGATGGCCATTCAGCCTCTGATAACAACAACAACAACAACAACAACAACAATGGGGTCCTAGAATAGGAGGAGACCTCCAAGGACCATCCAGTCCAACCTCCTTCTGCTCCTGGGCGGCGTCTGGAGCCTGCGGGGCAGGACTGAGTCTTCCTCTCGCCCTGCCTGCAATCTACCAGGATGCCTTACACGATCTACCAGTAGATCGCGATCTACCTAATGAGCACCCCTGTCCTAGAGTATGGACTGGTTGGATCTTCTTGCGGTCCAAGGCACTCTCAGAATTTTCCTTCAGCATCACAGTTCAAAAGTGTCTCTCTTCTTTCGCTCAGCCTTCCTTATGGTCCAAGTCTTGCATCAATTGGTTATTATGGGGAATACCATTGCTTTAACCATGGGGATCTTCGTTGCCAGTGTGATGTCTCTCCTCTTCACTATTTTATCAAGATTGGCCATTGCTCTCCTCCTAAGAAGTAAACATATTCTGATTTCATGGCTGCAGTCGGCGTCTGGAGTAGTCTTCACACCTAGAAATACAAAGTCTGTCACTGTCTCCATATTTTCTCCCTCTATTTGCCATTTATCAACATTAGAGGCAAAGATGAAGTCATATGGCCACATAAGGAGAAGACAGGAAAGCTTGGAGAAGACGATACTGGGGAAAATGGAAGGAAAAAGGAAGAGGGGCTGACCAAGGGCAAGGTGGATGGATGGTATCATTGAAGTGACTGGCTTGACCTTGAAGGAGCTGGGGATTGCCACGGCTGACCGGGAGCTCTGGCATGGGCTGGTCCATGAAGTCATGAAGAGTCAGAAGCAACTGAACAAATAAACAAGAAAGCCTTTGCCTGCCCACCCCCAAAATTACAGACACGACAACAGTGGTTGGGTTCAAATTGGGCAACATTTATTTAAATTGTTACCTATTTAATTGTCCTTAACCTTAACTCAAGGGGTGTCAGGAAATTGGTGTATCAAATTCGGGTAGCCCACCTACCCGGCTTCAATATTAATTTTCGGGTGAAACACCTAGATTTCCTGGCTAACCAACCAGGGCAACCCGTTAAGGGAAATGAGTGTGAGGTCTGGTCCCAAGATATTGAGACCAGCCTCCTCCCATTCCAGGCCTTTTAACTGCACTTCACCCATGAACTTGAACTTCAGGTGAGTATTAACATAATGGCCTTCACCCCTCAAAGGGGGGGGGTGCCTTAGGTTCACACCAAGATATGGGAATTTCCCTATCTATTTTCCACTAGTCCTATATATATCCTCACCCTCCCCTCTAGCCCCTAAACAGTAAAGGGGGGTAGGCGAGAAAAAAAAACCTTTCCCAAATGGGGGAAAAATTCCTCCCCGGCTCCAACGGGCAACTGGACCGATACTGTTAATGGGCGGGAGTGGTGGGTCGACGTCCAGGAGCTGAATGAGCAACTAGGGCTGCCTTCCAGTGGAGAAGGCCATGCCCCAGTTGCCCAGACGGTTCCATCCGAAACCTCCCCCTGACGTCGTGAGTGGGAAGCAAAACCCCTTCCTCTCAGTATGCACTGGGGGAAGGTGGCATCTTCTGAGGCAGAGAGCTTGTTTAATGTCACCTACTGCATTTCCATGACTAAATGGGATTTTGGACCTCTAAAATATTTGCTGATGTTAGGACTTCCATGAAAGTGGAAGAATACAAATTTTAAAAAGCTTTTTAAAATTTGCATAAACACCTCTCTGGGCACTCTATGGCAACTTCCACCAGAGTTAAGTTCAGAATCACATTGGAGGATCTCCAAATGCCCAGAGAAGTATTGGAATCTGGCCGATAATGTTACTGCATTGGCATCATGTTCTATTAACCCTCCATAGTGAAAATGTCAGGCTTGTTTTCCATTTTGTATGGCTTTGTAAATAGGACTGTTTCTCTCTCTGATCAGGTATATGTAACAGACTGATTTGATAATCACCTCTTTCAACTGGTTATGACAAAATGAAATGTAATTTCCCCTTTGGCTTTCTGTACCATTTACTCTGTCGGGAGCACTTCTAAGCATTTTATTCTGGGGTTTTTGAAAGCAAACACATTTCAAAGAAAAGAGTTTATTTTTTCACCGGTGCACACTCACTCTTTCTTCCCTTCCCTCTTGTAAATACGGGGATGTCGGTGTCACGGCATAATTGGTTTCCTAATGAGATCCTCAAAAAGCTGTAGTTTTGCCCGGCAGGAAATTTCTACCTATTTTGCTGCTTTCTCTTGGAATATTGAGTTTGCCACGCTTTACAAGAAGAAAGGTGGCATTAGGATTTGCAAGGACAATCTCGGGATATAATCCTGCCATCAGTTATGCAGAGTTAAGTCCTTCTGACTTGAATGGGGCTTAGGCATCCGGGACTTGGTGCAGGATTGTAACTTGCAAGCGGTAAGCTTGGGGCTTAGCACTTTTTCCACGGAGGTTCAGAAATCAAACATTAGGATACAGCTTCTCAATGAAATAACAGATGGTTATTGAAATGACTTAACATTATGTACATAACTCAGTCTGAAACAGCTTAATTCACCCCAGTGCTCTTCTGCCTCTGTGTGAGATAGGGAAAGAGAGAGTGGTGTGATAGTCAAACCAGATCATAAGGACTCTTCTTATGGGTTTCAATCATATTGGTTCATCCTAACAAAACAAGACCCATTGAATCATTTTGTGAATGGTGACTCAATGCTCCCCTGACCAATCACTGTCCATATGCAAATATACTCTACAACAGTGTTTCCCAACCGGTGTGCCGCGGCACACTAGTATGCCATGAGCGATCATCAGGTGTGCCATGGGAAAACCTCCAATATACATACCCTTTCTTCCCCCTCCTGCCAAACTCCTGCTGTTGCTGCTTGCAGGGGGAGGAGGAAGGGCAGGGCAGCGGCAAAGAAGAAGAAAGGGCTGGGGCGCTGCCTCCTTTGGCCGTTTCCCCTCCGCGCGCGCCAATCAGCCAGCCTCCAATCGAGGGAGGGAGGAGGGAAGGGTGACGTCACTCGGGCCCCACCCCCTTCCCAGCGGTCGCCATTTGAGGAGGAGGAAAGGCCGGCAGAGAGCCTGAGGTGAGCGGAGGGAGGGTCTGAAAGGGGTGGAGTGTACCCCTCCCCATGAGGAAGAGGCCTGCCCGCCCATCATTATTTGAGTCCACAGTGCTCTCTGGATGTAGGTGAACTACAACTCCCAAACATCAAGGTCTATTTCCCCCAAACTCCATGTGTGTTCATAGTTGGGCATATTGAGTAATCATGCCAAGTTTGGTCCAGATCCATCATTGTTTGAGTCCACAGTGCTCTATGAATGTAGGTGAACTACAACTCCCAAAGGTCAATTCCCAAGCAAACCCTTTCAGTACTTTCTGTTGGTAATGAGAGTTCAATATGCCAAGTTTGGTTCAATTCCATTGTTGCAAGAGTTCAGGATGCTCTTTGATTGTGTGTTAACTATAAATCCCAGAAACTTTAACCCCCAAATGTTAAAGTCTATTTTCCCCAAACGCCATCTGTGTTCACATTTGGGCATATTGAGTATTCATGCCAAGTTTGGTCCTGATCCAACATTGTTTGAGTCCATAGTGCATTGTGAACTACAACTCCCAAAGGTCAATTCCCAAGAAACCCTTTCAGTACTTTCTGTTGGTAATGAGAGTTCAATATGCCAAGTTTGGTTCAATTCCATTGTTGCAAGAGTTCAGGATGCTCTTTGATTGTGTGTTAACTATAAATCCCAGAAACTTTAACCCCCAAATGTTAAAGTCTATTTTCCCTACATCTGTGTTCACATTTGGGCATATTGAGTATTCATGCCAAGTTTGGTCCTGATCCAACATTGTTTGAGTCCATAGTGCTCATATGCTACAACTCCAAAACTCAAGGTCAATGCCCACCAAACTCTTATAGTATTTTCTCTTGGTTATTGGAGTTATGGAGTTATGTGTGGGACGTTTGGTTATTGGAGTTATGTGTGGGACGTTTGATTCCATTCTATCATTGGTGGAGTGCAGAATGCTCTTTGATTGTGGGTGAACTATAACTCCCAGCATCGAAACAGGCCCAGGTTTCACACTAAGTGAGTGTATAAATACATTTTAAAACATATTAACTATATGTATTATTGTGTTAGAGTGTCATTTTGTGTCATTTTGGTTGGTGGTGTGCCCCAGGATTTTGTAAATGTAAAAAATGTGCTGCGGCTCAAATAAGGTTGAAAAACACTGCTCTACAACATTCTACACCTATACCAGAAGCCTGAATCTAATAATAATAATAACAACAACAATTTGAAAAAAGAGATGGAGGGCCTGATTCTGACAGCCCAAGAACAAGACATTAGAACAAATGCCATCAAAGCCAGAATTGAAAAGTCGTTAACAGATCCCAAGTGTAGACTCAGATGATGCAGATGAAACAATAGATCACATCCTCAACTGCTGCAAGAAGATCACACAGACAGACTACAAGCAGAGGCACAACACAGTTGCTCAGGTGATTAATTGGAATTTGTGCCACAAACACCATCTGCCTGCGACAAAGAACTGGTGGGATCACAAGCCTGAAAAAGTTACATAAAACGAACAGGTCAAACTCCTCTGGGACTTCCAAATTCAGACTGGCAGAGTTTTGGAGCACAAGTCTCCTGACCTCACGATCATGTTAAAAAAGTTAAGTAATGATCATTGATGTTGCAATCCCAGGTGACAGCAGGATTGAAGCGAAACAACTGGAAAAGTTGACATGATATGAGGAATTAAAGATTGAACTGCAAAGACTCTGGCACAAGCCAGTCAAGGTGGTCCCAGTGGTGATCGGCACACTGGATGCAGTGCCTAAAGACCTTGGCCTGCACCAGGCATGTAGCTGGGGGGGGAGGGGGGCTAAGGGGCTTCAGCCCCCCCCCCCCGAAATTCTCAGGGTGGACCGCGAAAAGGCTTTGCTGGTACATTATTTAAACTGTTATGTTTATTCATATCATGATCTGATCACCATGCTCATTATATCCCACATTAATGGGGTTATTGGGATAACAATACAAAAGGTTTGCTAGGGTAGACCCTCTTCCACCCAGTCTCAGCCCTGCCCCGAAACAAACTCAGCCCCCCCCGAAACAAAATCCTGGCTATTGCCCTGGCCTGCACTTAAACACAATTGGAACAGAAAAAAGGTCACCTTCCCCCAGTGCATACTGGGAGAAAGGGGTTTTGCCTCCCTCCCACGAGCGAGGTGAAAAGGGGAGGTTCCGAATGGAGCCTCCCTGCAACTGGTGCATGGCTTCATCCACCGGAAGCCAGCCCCAGTTGCTCACTTCGTCTCAGGACTCCGACCCACCACTCCCGCCCATTAACAGTATCGGCCCGGTTGGCCGTTGAAGCCGGGGAGGAGTCCCCCCCCCTCCATTGATAGATTTTTTTTCCACCTACCCCTCTTTACTGTTTAGGGGCTAGAGGGGAGGGGTGGATATAAATAGGCTTAGCGGAAAATAGATAGGGAAATTCCCATATCTCGGTGTGCACCTAAGGCACCCCCCGTTAAAACTCCGGATGATCTTCCCCAGAGGTTTGATTGTAGATATTGAAAAGCATGAGAGATAGAATAGTACCTTGTGGGACCCCACAGGTCAATGGCAGAGGGTCTGAGCATGTTCCTCCAGCTTCACCTACTCGATCTGACCCTCTAGGATGGAGTAGAGCCACTGCAACACAGTGCCACCAAGACCCATTCCGGAGAGCCACCCCAGAAGGATGCCATAGTCAATGGTATGGAAAGCCACTGAGATATCCAAAAGAACCAACAAGGACAAGCTCCCCCTGTCGAGCTTTCTGCGGAGGTAATCCACCAAGACGACCAAAGCCGTCTCCATACCATGATCAGACCTGGAGCTAAGAAGCCACCACTCACTCTTGAATCACATTGATTAATATCAACTAAAACAGACCCAATTGATCAATTGTTGAATGTTGGGTCTGGGCTGCCTCAATCAATCACCATCCATATGCAAATACACTCCACCCAACGTTTCACACCTCTCTCAGAGACATGAATCCTATTGGTCACTCCAGATTTGAATAAGCTTACTGAAACATTGGTTGAAGGATGATAGGTAAATCCCATTGATTCAATAGGTCAATTTAACAATAAACATTATTTTATTTATTTATTATTTCGATTTACTAAACCGCCCTTCTCGAGGCTCAGGGCGGTTTCCAATATATAAAAACACATCAAGATTTTAAAAACATCATAAAATACCATAAAACAATCCCAACCCAATACAATCACATAAAATCACATACAATTGCATAAAATCACACAAATCAGGATAAGGCTAGTATATGTTAAAAACAGTGGCAGCACGGCTGGGCGAGGGAGTTCAGGCATCGGTCAGCCACCGAAAGCTTGCCTGAACAACCAGGTCTTGCATGGCCTGCGGAAGGCCATCAGGTCCTGCAGGGCCCACGTCTCGGCTGGGAGCGAGTTCCACAGGACCGGGGCAGCCACTGAGCACGCTCTCTGCTGTGTGCTGGAGAGTCTGTAGAGTTTCAAGCCTGGGACCTCAAGCATGTTAAGACCCTCTGAACGCAGTGATCTTCTGGGTACGTAATAAAGCAAAGCATCTATTGAATTAAGGATCAGCTTGTAGTTTCTAGGTCAACAAGGAGGCTGAACTCTAAAGGAGCTATCCATGGTCCTGCACTAAAGGCCTTCTAGGCTCAACACCTAGATTCAGGACCTTGAGTAATTCCTTTAACATTCCAACTGCTGACGATGGAGGCTCAGGTCTCCACCGTGAGCAGAGCAGCGTTTTTCCATCTGTGCCAGGCGAGGCGGCTGGCACCCTACCTTTCCAGTGATGACCTAGCCGCGGTAATCCAGGCCACGGTCATCTCGAGACTGGACTACTGTAACACCCTTTACATTGGCCTTCCTTTGTCGGTAATCCGGAAACTGAAGATGGTGCAAAACGCTGTGGCTTGACTGCTGGCTGGAGTGACACTAACATGCCACATCACACCAGTCCTCCAGCGTTTGCACTGGCTTCCCATCGAGTATCGGATTGCCTTCAAAGTGCTGGTGTTAACCTTTAAGGCCTTGCATGGTCTGGGGCCAGTGTATCTGAAGGACCGCCTCTCCCTGCACATTCCCCAGAGACCACTACAGTCCATGGACCAAAACCTATTGGAGGTTCTATCACTCAAGATTTGCCAATTGTCATCGATTCAGCAGTGCACCTTTTCCGTAGTAGTGCCTACCCTGTGGCACGCCCTCCTGGCAGAGGCACAAGCAATAATGGAGTTACAGGCTGCCAGGCATTTAATCTCTAAGGTTGTGCTTTCCATTCTGGTCCTAATCTGTTTTTATTCCGTTTTTAACTACGTTGTGTTGTGTATTCATTGTTGTGAACCACCCTGAAGCCTTTTTGGGAAGGGTGGTATATAAATCAAAATAATAAATAAATAAATAAATAATCTAAAACCTAGAGTGAACATACAATGCAAGAATGAACACTACACATCTCTGGCATAGGCTCTTGGTCTACATCTAGTATTCATAGTTCTTGATGGGATGCACAGTGTATATGATAATGCTGCAGAAAGAAGATGAGTAGCACCCCAAAAAGGATGGATATTTTCTCCTGCTGAACTTTAGGAGGAAGCCATTTGTCTTTGTGGAATCCTCACGTGACCCCGGAGTAAAGCTGCATCTTTGGTGACGGATTGCTATGGATTAGCATGGCTCGAAGGCGCTTGTCAGCATTCCTGGTAATTTGTATGGGATTCACGAAGGGATGATATACGCTTAAGTTTGCCCAGTGCAGCAAAATGCTGAGACACGATTACATTATGGGTGTGCAGCAAAAGAGAAATTAGTGATGGATAAAGTGAATTAAGCATAATAGAAATAAAAATGCCCTGCCAAAGGATTCATCCATCATGCAAATGGCTTTGCACAGCTAAGGGAGTGATGGGAGGAATTGGGGAAGCACTGAGTTGTATCAAACAAAGATTAGCTAGTGTTGCTCTGGACTGAGGTGAAATGGGGGGGGGGGAGAAATGTCTCCTGGGGCCAATGGAACAGGACTCGGTGTCCCCAGCTCACCCATTCTTGCTGTTCTTGGTGTCTTTCATCCAGGCAAACACAACAAAGACCTCAAGTCGTTTACAAAGTTTGTCTCATGGAACTAATTTTGCTTTGCCTTCCAGTACACAAAAAGCCCTAGTTTCCCCCATGAGTTGATAATTTGAATTTTTAGCCTCTTCACCCCCACTGTTTGGCTATTTACATATTTAAACAATAGCTCCACTATGCACATATTTAAACTGATGTCTGTATATACTAATACCAAGTTCTGTGCAAAATGGAAACAAGTTTTGTGGCATCCAGGCTGGGCAGGCCTGCAGCTTCATTTGGGATGGGCTGCTTGGTCCCAGCATCAGCCATGTAGCATATCCAATTTGTGTTTTATTCCAGATTTTAGGGAAACATCCAAGGCTTCTAACCTATTAGGAAGGAAAAACTTCAGCACCTTGGATGGTGCTTTTCAAGTTTAGACTAAACAAAGAAGCAATTAAAGCAGTTTCACTGTCCCAATTGGCATGGAAGGTATGAGCCATGATAAGGTTACATAAAGGTGAAGGTAAAGGTTCTATGCTTATGTTGTTGTTATTATTATTGCTTATCTTGTGACTCTGTATGGGGTTGTTACTTGGAAACCGTTCTGAGTCCCCTCGGAGAGATAGAGTGGTGTATAAATAAAGATGATGATGATGATTATTATTATTATTAGATTTCCCCTGACATTAAATCTAGGCATATCTGACTCTGGGGGTTGGTGCTCATCTCCATTTTTAAGCTGAAGATGCCTTCGAGGTCATGACTGCATGGAGCGTGGTTACCTTTCTGCCAAAGCGGTACCAATTGATCTACTCACATTTGCATGTTTTCAAACTGCTAGGTTGGCAGAAGCTGGGGCTAACAGCAGGAGCTCACCCTGCTCCCTGATCCAAATGGGTCAGTATGACCGGTGTGACCAAGGAAGGTGACGACCCCGGACAAAGACCCCTCCATGATGCGAGAGAGACCAGAGAGTTGACACATGGACATTTACCTTCAGCAGCCGATCAGAACCCAGGACTTGACTCTGGCCCACTACCCGGGCATCCGCCATTGGAAGATGGTTTGAGCCGGCCCATCCTTGGAGGTTCTATGCCGGCATTGGACATTTCGGAGATCCTGTCGGCCGCCCGAATCCCCCCTCTCCGCCGAAGAGGTTTTGAGAGGGGAGCAGGATAGCTGGTCGAGGGCTATTCGAACATGGCGACTGGCCTTGAAAACGTTGGAGAGGACCGGATGTCTTCTCCAGCTGAAGACCGAAAATCGACAGCGACCTCCCACTGGAAATCGTGTCATTGACCCAGAAAGTGGAAACAACGGCGGAAAGGAAAGAGTCGCCAAGAGCAAACTTCCGGCCGCACCAAATAGCAGCGAGGAAACAACCATAACTCCCAGTCTAGGACCAGATCAACGTTGCATCGCGAGCACAGAGCCCTCAAGACTGTTGGGAATGTTAACGGTCGCCAATGGCAGAAGAGGTCTAGAGTGTTCAGTTCGGGAACACAGAGGACATTTCATCCGAGGACATTCTGGAGCTCAAACCATAGAGCTCTGAAATGTCCCTTGGAGAACCGTCAGCCCTCAAGTCAGGTCGCCAGACTGGTAAAAAGACACCCATCGAGAGCACAATTCTCAACCATAAAGAAAGAACACGGTTAAGAGTTATGTCTTGGGACTATATCACCTGAGAATCCTGCGGAAGCTTTCCCTCCTCCATTAAGTAATGCATGTCCTAAGCTCTTGAGTTAATTCAGAAGTTCTTTAGAACTTCCATTGTTGGTGTGTGTTTTTTAAAGTCATTTCTGAGTTATGGTGCCATAAGTTTACACAGCAAAATCAAAATTTCCATGTTTAACAGAAAACTATTTTTGTCCTGCATTGAATATTATATTTCTGTACATTCAACCTCAACTACAGCTTTTCTACAACCTCATACTATACTGATACAGGATATTTTAAAGGTCAGCAATTCAGCGTGGCCCATTTATCATGCTATAAAACCTCATCACACTGAAAAAACAATGACTCAGCTGTGTTATGTATTCTGGCAACTCCTAATACTGGAAAGTCCTCCCATGTCTTTAACAAAAATAGCAGAAAAGGAGGAAGCTGTGGGGGTTAGTGACTTAAGGAGTGCTGTGAATCCACACTGGATTTTACTACATACTTAAAAAGCGCTATCCAGGGTGCTGAACCTATTTGAAGCATGGGTTTCAGCACCATGAATAGTTCATTTGAAGACTGAGAAAACCCAGCACTGACCTCCTGACATGAGAGTCTCTCATCACCATTGACTGGAAGAGGAAGCCTTCATTTAATGCTTTGCTGAACAAGCTCTTTTCACTGTACTTCTGGCAAAGCAAAGAAGGTAGGCACTGCCAGTTTCCCTTCCTGTTTTGGAGCCTGGGTATTCCATCCTGCTCTTTCTACTTTGTGCTGATCTACTGGTTCAAAGCATCTCCAGGCTTGGCTTAACTAATCCCCATATTGCTCTACATCCCCCGGAAGACCTGACAAGCCAGGAACTCAGGCACTCCATCAAGGAAAGAGAATCCTTCTGTTATCCAGATGGCTTTGCTGAACATCTGCCATGCATGCTGCACATCCACTTATCCACCCACCAATGCAACTGGAGCAATAACAGAAGACAATGCTTCTGCTCCCTCTGCTGTCCAGAGGTATGTCGGCAATTCCCTTTGGAATATCATCAGATGGTGATATATCAGTAGTTCTCAACCTGTGGGTCTCCAGATGTTTTGGCCTTCAACTCCCAAAAATCCCAATAGCAAGTAAACTGGCTGGGATTTCTGGGAGCTGTAGGCCAAAACATCTGGGAACTCACAGGTTGAGAACCACTGTCATATATCATTGGTCTTGGTGGGCAGCATAGCCAGTGCTACCTTTCCTTGTTATAAGACAGCTGTTTATAGAGATGGCTAAGGACAATCAAAGGATGGCATGGAAGTCCAGAAGATCAGATGATAGTCATGGAACTGTTGGGAATGGCATGGAAGTCCAGAAGATCAGATGATAGTCATGGAACTGATGGGATTGGTCATCATAGGCACTAGGTCTCAAGACCTGTAGAATATCCCACTAACCATATTAAGAAGTCTAGTATTTATTATGAAGACTGTAGGAGAAGTGATGAGATGAATATTTCCACAGCAGAGAGTTTGCAAGTTGGTACATCTGTCAAATGAGATGGGAATGGGTCTTGCCAAAAGTACACTTGCCAGAAATAGTTTGGATGAGGACCAAGGAAAGCATTTCAGACACAGGAACTTCATAACATAATGCAAATGTCAACCTTAGGGCCTTTTCAGAGGGGAATGTGCCAAGAAATAAATCTTCTAGATACAAAGATGGGAACTCCCCAAACAAAGTCCTAGTTGGACATGGAAAATTAATGATCCTTCTGGGTCAGGTACAGGTGAATCGCTTGGAGACTAAAAATGAATCAAAACACAAGAATCCCCAAATTTGGAGAGGGAAACATGTAGCACTTCTATTGTAGACAGACAGGATATCCTCATCAGTCCCAGCCAAACATAGAGATGATGGAAGCACATACCAATACCCAAAGGCCCATAGGCATCCCAGCACTGATCTAGTCCATATCTGGGACAATGTAGGTCATTTTTACCTGGTCAGAAGTGATATCCCATCAGTCATATTTTCATTCTAGAAATGAGGTGAGTAGGCATGTTGAGGGATCTTGGGATATTGTGAGATTTAAGCTGCCAATGTTTGCTAATGTCTGGGAGTTTTAGGAAGCTTTGGGAGTTGCAAAACGATGTCCCGAGGGCCACATGAGGCACACTTTTCCTAATAGTAATCTAACCTATAGAGAAAATGTCTCTCCAACCCCTAGAACAGCAGTTCTCAACCTGGGGGGTTGGGACCCCTGGAGAGGTCACGAGGGGGTATTTGAGAGGTCACCAAAGACCATCAGAAAACACTACTTTATGTTGGTCATGGAGGTTCTGTGTGGGATATTTGGCCCAATTCTATCATTGGTGGGGTTCCAAATGCTCTTTGATTGTAGGTGAACTATACATCCCAGCAACTACAGCTCCCAAATGTTAAGTCTATTTTCCACAATCTCCACCAGTGTTCACATTTGGACTTATTGAGTATTCCTGCCAAGATTGGTTAAGATATTTGAGTCCACAGTGCTCTCTGGATGTAGGTGAACTACAACTCCCAAACTTAAGGTCAATGTCCACCAAACCTTCCCAGTATTTTCTGTTGGTTATGAGAGTTCTGTGTGCCAAGTTTGGTTCAATTCCTTCTTTGGTGGAGTTCAGAATGCTCTTTGATTGTAGGTGAACTACAAATCCCAGCAATAACAACTCCCTAATGACAAAATCAATCCTGATGAACCAAACCAGTATTCAAATTAGGCGTATTGAGTATTTGTACCAAATTTTGGTCCAGTAAATGAAAATACATCTGGCATATCAGATATTTACATTATGATTCATAACAGTAGGAAAAATACAGTTATGCATCAGCAACAAAAATAATGTTATGTCTGGGGGTCCCCACAACAAGAGGAACTGTATTAGGAAGGTTGAGAAACACTGCCTTAGAAGAAGCAGCACAGAAATCATTTAAGGTGCATTTTAAACCCTGCAGCTTTTGAGTATGTGTTGGATTTAAAATAAATGCAATTACTGTTATTCAGAGACATTTTATGTTGTAGGGCAATTCATTTTTTAAGTTTTTGCCTCTGTCTTAGAAAAGGAGTACATTTTTAAAAAAATCTAAATGGTGCTTGCTAAGCACCGGAGCATATTTTCTACATCATTTCCTCCTATTTACATTTACATCTACATTTATATTCTTAAGGCATGTGAAACAGTTGGAAGGTGATTGATGACACTCATCCTTGCAATATGTAGACATTCAAATGCATATACGAGAACGAGGCACCTATTCTGGAAGGTCAAGGTGACTCGGTTGGTCATTTATTACCTCCCTGGACTGCCTCAAGGTATGTTTTAAGTTTGGAACTGAACATATCACAAATATTTCCTGGACTATTCACACACTTTACCAAATTATATCTGTCTTTAGCTTTTTTTTCTTCCTCCAAGCCCTTTCCCTCTATATATATTTAAGAAATTGAAATAGACTGTTTTCAAATCTCAGCATTAATTTGGGAAGTGATAGAGCCTTGTTTCTGGCCATTGCCTTCAGCACCATGGCTAGCTCCCTTATTTTAGTCAAGTTGTTCAGCTGTGTTCTGGCCACTGCAGCACCATGGCAATAACAAGGATGAAGTGACTCTGACTATTTTCTTTACCTCCTTACTCTCTCCTAGGAAAAGTTAATGAAATAGTTCTAGTCTCTCTGGTAATGCAAAAGAGATCTCGCAAAAAGTAATCAATTTTTGGGCGGTGATTAATGGACTTCTCAAATAAGTTTTTTTTCTCATGTCAGGAGCAACTTGAGAATTTGCAAGTCACTTCTGGTACGAGAGAATTGGCCATTTGCTATTAGGCCATCTGCAATAAGGAGTCCCTGGTGGCACAATGGGTTAAACCCTTGTGCTGTCAGGACTGAAGATTGACAGGTTGCAGGTTCGAATCTGGGGAGAGCATGGATGAGTTCCCTATGTCAGCTCTAGCTCCCCATGTGGGGCATGAGAAAAGCCTCCCACAAGAATAGTACATGAAAGTACTGTATAGATGGTATATCACTCCCGCTCAATTATCTAAAATCTACAAAATGGAAATGATATATGTTGGAAATGTCATAAAGATAGAGGGACCTTCTTCCACCAATGGGGGTCGTGTGGTGTGGTAAAGAACTTTTGGAAAAAGGTACATAATCTCATAGAAGAAATTATGCAAATGAAAATTGAATTTAAACCTGAACTGTTCCTTTTAAATATTATAGAACCTAAAAAAATGGGGAAAGAAATGAAAAACGGCAACCAGAATAATACTGGCTAAATACTGGAAAAAGAGCGAAGTACCAGAAATGGAAGAAATAATATATAAACTGCTCGATATCGCAGAAATGGACTAACTGACATATTTGTTAAGGAGTTGACCTACTAATCAGTTTACAGAAACTTGGAAACCGTTCGTATCCTATGTAAAAAATAAGGATAATTTAGATTTGAAAGGATACAGGATATAAAAGAATACTGAACAATGAAGTATGCTCAGAAAAATATTTAATTTCTATGCCATTGGGTGAAGTCAACCTATATGTATTTTAGACTGTCATGTTAACCATATTGTTGGTGTCTTTCGTTAGTAACCATTTACCTTTCCCCTCTTCCCTCCCCCCCCCCCCTTCTTCCCAAAACGTGTATTGTGAGATGTGAGTTTGCGGAGACGAACGGAAACATCTGGACTTGTCATTGTGTTTTAACTAAGAAATAAAAACTTTAAAAATTATAATAGTAAAACATCAAAACATCTGGGTGTCCTCTGGACAATATCTTTGCAGACGGCCAGTTCTTTCAAATAAGTGCCAGTGTTACATAGTGGTCTGGAGAACAGCCACTTTTGATTTTGACTGAAGAAGAGGAGGCTGAGAGGAGACATGATAGCCATGTATAAATATTTGAGAGGAAGTCATAGGGAGGAAGGAGCAAGCTTGTTTTCTGCTGCACTGGAGACTAGGATGCAATGGAACAATGGCTTCAAAGTACCAGAAAGGAGATACCACCTGAACATTAGGAGAACTTCCTGTCGGTGAGAGCTGTTCAGCAGTGGAACTCTCTGCCCCGGAGTGTGGTGGAGGCTCCTTCTTTAGAGGCTTTTAAGCCGGGGGTGCTTTGAATGCAATTTTCCTGCTTCTTGGCAGAATGGGGTTGGACTGGATGGCCCACCAGATATCTTCCAGCTCTATGATTCGATGATTCTATATACACTCTGAATCTCAGAAAACTCCATGACAAATCTGTTTTAAGACTGCTATATTT
Source organism: Anolis apletophallus (assembly GCA_030556195.1). NCBI lineage: Eukaryota > Metazoa > Chordata > Lepidosauria > Squamata > Anolidae > Anolis > Anolis apletophallus. Next base: position 20,959,429 of record JARBWK010000013.1, read on the forward strand.
TGTAAAGATTTGAA